>KE504784.1:489431-500800 GCA_000441515.1 Elaeis oleifera | reverse complement strand
CTTTCTTTTACAGAACCTATTCCACGTGATGCCGGAAACGGCCAACAGAAGGGGGTCGCACTTTGTTTCGTACCATAAGATTGGATGTGAAAATCGCTCGTCCAATCAGACATCCATGCGTGCAAATTCCTCCTTAACAGATATCTCCAATGCATTTATGCGAACAAACAATGCATACAGATTGAAAGACTGCTAATCAGACTGTGTAATATGCCTAGACTGCTTTCTGTCAGTAGGCTGACCATCTCTTTCACCGTCATATTTTCTTCATCTACCTCAAACATATGCCTCCATAATCCATCAGTAAATATATATCACATATGCCTCAAAGATGCATGATTGTAAGTGTCAGTTGGTCTGAACTTAATAATTTCATCATCATCAGTAATACGGACATCAAATACCTCGAATATAGCGGTCATAACAGCTTTATATAGGACAAAATGATTTTGGAACTTTGAAAACATATATTTATATAATACATCATTAAAAAAAGATAAATTAACTATCACCCGAGAGAAGTATTTCGAGAAGATAAACATCTAAATGTGATACGTTATCTCTATGACCTCCTCTAGGCAAAAAATTTAACATAAAAATATAATGGATTAATCTATTTTCAAATGGTAATATATGTGTATTAGGTTTACCGCTCTGACCAAAAATAGTTCTAAGACAGGTAGGATATTCTAAAATACTATGACTCCAACAAGTAGTATTGAAATATCTATCACTATCAAATGGAATATCCAAAATTTGACCTAGAACACTGCAAGCAAACTCAATAACTTGTCCTTTGACATACGATGAAATAGAACAAAATTCACTATCAAAACTAAAGTTACTATCAAAATACTGAAAGAGAGTAGGATATGTTGGCTTGTTGAACATAATCATATATAACCAACCCATTCTTTCGAACAAAAATTCAATATGAAAATCACTAAAACTATTTAAATCAACTATTCTATTCTCTATACAACTTTCTTTCACAAAAATTTGATTGAAAAATTTTTCACTACACTCATGATTTAAAACTAAAGTCTCTTCATATATACCTACAAGCCGGTTGTTTCTCTTTTTCTACTCGAGCTCTCTTTTTCTTCGACAAAACTCCACTTTTTTTTTGAAGCCATTAAATTGATTCTAGGGCGGGAATTGGGATTATGGTTGAAATAGACCACAATAGAAGAGAAATTTCAAAAAAAATCAATGGGGAGCAAGATGGCTTCGGGCTGGATTTAAGTGTATGAAATGGTGGGTTGAACCCATTATTTCACAACAGTAGGATTTCAAAAGTAAAATTGTGAGTTTAACTCACAATTTTACAACGATAGCATTTTAAAATAAATTATGGGTTCAAACTACGATTTTGTAACGAGATCGACTAGTGTATTTCAAAATGAAATGATGGGTTGAGCCCAAGATTTCATTTTGAAATCATTGATTCAAGCCATAATTCGTAGTAAAATCGTGATTTCAATCCATAATTTATTTTATATTGGCTTCCGCATCACCAACACGAACTCGTGGGTTGAACCCAGGAGTTCGGCTATCCGAACTCAAACTCATGGGTTCAACCTACCATTGAGGCTTACGAGGCATCGAAATAGTGGTTTCGAAAATAAGTTCGTGATACTTTTTGAATAAAATATTAAAAAATATTATTAAAAAAAAGCCGGTTTATGAAGCCATCCGTGTGTGGGTTGACATCCTGTGTTGATGACAGGACAGGACTCCGATCAAAATTTTCTTAAAAAAAATGTCAGGACAGGACTGGATTTGGTTGGAGGGGCCTTTCAGGCCTTTGGTCTTTTTCGGAGATAGGCAAGGTCATCAAAATTTTTCCGCGATCCAAAATTATAGCAATACCTTTTCAACTTTTATGATTCAGCTTTTAATTTTTCAATAAATTTAAATTTAAATTTATTATAATGTATCGCATCCATCCATCTTCATTAGGATCCATTAACACAAGATTGTCATGTGACATGACTTGAAATACTACATTCCATAATATTTTTTTCTCCTAGATTAGAAGAGAGATTAGCTTTTCTCCTTTTAATGTAAACATAACAACGAATATAGAAATTTCTAATCCAGATAAATACTTACTGTCCTCTGAACTCGGTCTGCACGACATTTGATGGGTTTGGAGCAGCTCAGCAGCTGAGAAAGCAAGTGTGTGTGGATGGAGCTCTGCTAGTCAGGTGAGATGGAACAATAGTGGTATTGGTATGTCTTCAAGAGGGAGCTATTGCATATAGAATGTTCCCTTCAGAGGAGATATGAAGGCTAATGAGCAGAGGGTTGATGTGACTTCCCAAGGAAGTTATGCTACAGAGAGCTACTCCTATAAAGTTCCCGTAAGAGAGGATGCAAATGCTAGTGACTGCTGATAAAGTCAATATGAATTCATGAGGGAGCGACCATTCAGAGAAGTACTCTCGCCATGTTCCTTTCCAAGAAGATGTGGAAGCTACTGCTGAGATGATTACTCCTTTATTTTGGCTTTTGTTTCTAGTTTCTGGTTCCAGTTTAAAAAATAAGTTAGAATGAATGTTAAATTTGTTTCAAAATTATGTAATTTAATATAATATATGTGGCTAGTACATGCATGGATTAAATTTGACAAGTTTGTTGAAGATGTGTTATAACTCGTTGGAGATATGGTTAGTTATTGAAAATTATCTCTTTTAACTTAAAGAGCTCATTTTTGATAACTTGCTGGTTCATTTCCTCACATTTAAAATTTTGGCATGTTCGACAATTCTTCCCTTCTTGCTTATGGATCTATTAACTCTATTGTCGTATTCCATGATAGATGGAAACCAGCGCTTTTGTTTGCACATTGTAACTATATTTGCACAGCTAAATAATTTATATTAATTAGTATTTCTTACATTAAAGAGTGGTTGTTTTCCCTTTCTCCTGAATCGAGTCCAGAGGAGGAGGAGAATGTGAGATAAAAAGGAGGATCTATATATAAATCATCTCTAAGGAGAGGGACTTTCACGACTCACAAGCACAGACAAGCAAATTGGACAGTTAAGAGTATGAGATATAGAAAATAAGGAAGTAGGAAGAGATTGGGGTTTAGTTTCCTACTGTAGCTTCATGCAGACCAAAAGTTACAGAAATCTTAAAGAATATGAGATAAAGGACTCAGCCCAGCTGATGAAGTCTCTCATTGTAAATTCGGATATGTTACCAAGATTTAGCCAGCCTTTGGTTCTTTGCAAGAAGACTCAAAGAGGAAGATGTTTCTCATGGTATGCAAGAGAGAGTGAAATCCCCAAAACCTCATAGTTCTCAAATGGGTCCTCTTCCAAGCAGCTTGTTGGAGTTAAAGAGTGCAATAGGGGTGGCAAGAGGGTCAAAAGAGAGGGGAATATGGCCAACATGGGTCGCCATTGGTGATAGAGGGCCGGGCAAGGTGAGCGAGTATGAGGGAAAGAGATATGCACGAGCGAAGAGGGAGAGGATTGGGGAGTGGGAGATGGTAGCACAAAGGAGGAGGGAGGCGGTAGAGAGGCAAACAACTACATGGAGCTTGTGGATTTTTAGAGTTCTTGCATCTTGATTGCCAATAGCGTAGGAGGTGGCACCGCTGCCTCAGAAGAGAGAATGGAGCCCATCTTCTACCACGAACTCCATTTCTGAATAATGTGTCAATAAGTTGGGAAATATCTCCTTTACGGTAATTTAGTCATTTCACAAATGCCGTTAGAGCTCAAATGGATGGTTGGATCGTATTGTAATGAAATCTTAATTTAGGATCTAATTAAAAATCAAAATTTTAAGATATAAATACAAATCATTTAAGTTGAAGCGGTGTCACTATAATTTTTCTTAAATATAGAGATAGACATCAAGCATATCTATGTATCAAAAAGACTCACAAGAATTTTGCTTAAGCAAAATATGTACGGAGAGAAGGTAGGGTTTCAATATGTTATTTTAATTATAATATTGATAACATACTAAAAATCATCATTATCAAGTGGCTTCGAGCAAAAGGAGGCAGAGACAAAGTTACATCAATATTTTAACTATAATTGATGATAGCATCTAATTTGAAAATGACCCTTTCCAACACCATTATGACCATATCAATATATCATCAAGCTCTTTTTACCAAGAACTAATACCATGTTCTTTTTAAGATCTTATTCACATTTTTTTTTCACAATAGAATCCTATTTGCATTAAGATCATCAAAACTCAATAAGAAATCTCGATCCATATCCTCTCTCCACTTATCAAAAATTTGGCCTCATCTTTATTTGCAATCAAGTTGGATTCAATTGGTTGTCTAGGCCGAAAGGTGCCGATCAACTTTAAATTACCATAACATTTCAAAATTTTCTTGCAGTTATGATCTAGGCATTAGATAATATTTAATTATTTAGATATTTTTAATTTTTATTGAAAAAGTTCAACCATTAAATCATTTACTAGTTTAATAAACTGTAGTCCTACATTAGAAAATTAAGGTAAGCATAGTTGCATTTAATACTTCTACAGAGAAATTCTTTATGCACCACATGTGGTGCAGAACTGCGTGCACCACCCGCGATGATTAGCTCACATGCGGGGCCAGAAGAAAAAAAAAATTTCATGCATCGTGCCCCGGCTCCGCACATGAGCCAATCACCATGGATGATGCGCGCGTTCTATACTGTCTACAGTGCACAAAGAGTTTCTCTACTTCTATAACTAGTGGGCTTTAGCTGGATATTGGGCTTTTGGACTACACACTATATATGAGACAAAAAAATTTTGTGCACTGCACGCAGTGCGGAATGCACACACTGTGCACGGTGATTGGCTCACACACGGGACTAGGCAGCATGCAGGAAAAAAAAATTTTGCCGGCCCCGTGTGTGAGCCAATCACCGCGTGTGGTCCACAAAGAATTTTCTATACGAGACATGCTTGGTCGATTTTAACTTTATGTAATTTATTTCAAGATTTACCTAGGTTGGAGCAACTAGTAACCTCCCAAGGCACTTTTGCAGCTTTTATGGACCAACAACTAGCTGCTAGTGCTGTTGCCTGATCAGCCTCTATATGAAGGTTAATCTCTCTCCTCACTATTTTTTTTTATGCAAGCAGGCGATCACGCCACTCTGATACAAGTACAGTCTAGAAAGTTAGAATATAAAATATCGCAAAGTGCCCATGGGCACACATCTTCATGGCGCCATGACCAATCTTCGGTGTAATGGCAACAAATGACGTTACCCAATCCATGACGCTATTCACCTCTCGATAGACATGTCGAACAGTCATCACAGAAAAGTGGCCAAGGGACTCCTCCCAGATACCATAGAGCAGCGAATGAGCTCCTACTCGCTTCATCTCATCTCGGATCCAGCCAATGACTATGGCAGAGTCACCCTCTATGAAAATAATTTCTGCATACAGCTCCTGTCGTACGCAGAAGATGCCTGCCTAGGCTGCCTGGAGCTTTGCTTCTAGGACTGATGGATCAGATAGGTGGGAGCCCTCAGCAACTAGGAGTCTACCGTCTGGACCCTGGATGACGTAGTCTGTACCATCTCTGCCATCCCTGATACTACTATCAAAGTTGATTTTAACAAACTTCGAGGGGAAGGCTCCCAAGTGATGAAAAGAACTCTCCAAATCACTGCATACATAGCAAGGGAGCCCCAGAGACACGAGGTGATAAGGAATTGGCCAGCAATATCAAATCGATAGTACTCTTTAGGAAGGTAGCAGGCTCTCTCCAACACCCGATGCACAGGCACAACCTCGACTTCAAATACTAAAGTATTCCTAAAAAGTCAGATCTAATAAGAAATATGTGCCATCCTACCACGGACGACCTGGCCCTCTATCGTGCATCGACGGATCACATCCAAAAAAGAGAAAGCCAGGAGTCAATCATAACTCCCAGGGTTGGCCTCCTGCCATCTCCCAGATCAAGTATGCCTGCAGATAATGAAGCAGGGCATGCTCAATTATCTCATCCTCCAATCCGCAGACCAAACAGATAATCAGTATCTCTATGCCTCTATCTCTGAGAAGTGTCCGAGTTGATAGTCGATCCCAGGCAACCTTCCAGAGGAAGAGTCTGATGTTAGGATGGGCCACCACAATAAGATCTCTGGTAGAGGCGTTGGAGTAGCATAATCTGCCCCACACCCTCAAATCATGGCTCTGATGTAGAGGGATGGGTATCGCAAGGATCCAATCAGCAAACTGGCCACCAAAGAGATGGCTGACGTCTTGGACTCTCTAGCCCTACCGTCGACAGTAATTAACTCACGAATTCCCAAGCCATTATCCAAATCCATGCTAACGTAGGTCAACCAACGAGATAAGGGGAGGTTAGAAATCCATACATCCTGGCTCATATCAATAGAAGTCATGTCATTAATCAGCCATCTGACCTGGGTAATCATTGTAGAGGCATGAATGCAGATTTTTCTCCAGATAAAGAAGCAGCTACACTCGATGTAAATCTAAGACCCCTACCTCCAAACCCTATACGAGCCCTCATCACTCTGCTCCATAGGCAATCGAGCTGAGTGAGAAATCTGGTGGCATGTCTAATGATTATAGCCTTCCTCCTGACTAGCAAAGACTAGATTCCCAACCCTCCATCCCGCATCAGTTGGCAAACAACCTCCAAGATAGCAGGTGAAGCCCGCGACCACCATGTCTGGAGCCCCAGAGTAAGTTTCGTAGTTGCTGCTCCATATCTCTGAGGCAAAAGCATAGAACCATAGTGTTTGCTAGGAGATAAATCGGAATAAAAGTCACGACAGATTTCACAAAAGTGATCCTCCCCATCATAGAAACGATGTTGACTTGCTAGCCATCTAATCGCTCTCAGACTCGCTGCTCCATGGGCCCACAATCAACCCTCTAAAATCTCTACCCAGTGATAGAGATCCCAAGATAGGTCAACATCCCGAGATGCTCAGGGATCCCTAGTCTATCCCAAATCACCTGCTTTATCTAGATCTTCATCTTGGGACTGAAGATGATACTGGATTTTTGTAGATTCACGAGTTGGTCTGATACCCAATAGTAAGCCTCAATAATTGATGCAAAGCACCTCACATTCCACACAGAAGCTCGACCAATGAGTAAGCAATTATCTGAAAATAAAGATACAAGAGTGGCTACATCCCTGGAGCAGGCTAGTAGGGCTCTAACTCTGCTTCCTGATCTATCGCTCAAAGACCACAAGAAAGAACATCAGCATATAAATAAATAAGTAGGGGGAGAGAGGGCACCCTTGACGAAGACTGATCGTTGAGTGAAAGAACTCCATCGAGGAACTATTGATCAAGATGGCATAACTCGGAGCCTCCACGATGATCCAGTCGATCCATCTATCATAGAATCCGAACTCAACAAGTGTGCAGCATAGAAACTGCCAGCTCATCCAATCGTATGCCCGCTCCATATCCAGCTTGATCGCCATCAAGCTCCGATGAATGGGGGTGTGCCACAAGTCATACATAAACTCCTACGCGAGTACGACATTATCGATGATGCAGTGACCGCTGAGGAAGGCATCCTGCTCCAGACTGATCAGTCAAGGAATAATCGACTACAGACGTCCCACCAAGATCCTCGCACATACTTTATAAAGAATGGTGCAAAGGCTGATCAGTCTGAAATACCTTGGAGCCGACACATCAGGTCTCTTCGAGATGAGGGTGTTCAGGATCCTCTTCCACTGCTTCGGGATGCCTCTAGTAACAAACACCATCTGCACTGCCTCAATCACCTCACCATCGACAATCGGCCAATACCTATGGAAGAAAAGGAGAGGAAAGCCATCTAGCCCCGAGGCTTTATCCTCATCGAAGGACCAGAGGGCTTTCCATGCACCTCAGCAGTAGAAACTGAATGAGTCAAAGCCATATTCTCTTCGTCAGAGATACTACAAATAGGATATGACCCCTTGAGGTGGTCATCCCACCCAAGGGGCAGTCTAATAGGACCTAAAGAATTGGAAAATCTGATCTCTGATCTCTTCACTATCCTCCACCGTCCTGCCATTGCTCTCCCCCAGTTGTCTGATACGATTGGTCGATCTTCGGATCATTGTAGTCTGATAGAAGAATCTGATATTGCGGTCACCCTCTCTGATCAACTGCACCCTGAACTTCTACTTCCAAAAAATCTCCTATTGTCTCAAAAGAGAGTGGTACTCCGAGAGCTTGCAGCGAAGTCCTCTCGGATCAGACTCTACAAGACATACTTACTTTTTTTGAATGCTTCTACTATTAATGTTTTGTATATTTGATTTACTTTCAAATATTGAATGGATCGAGCCTTCCACATGCTCGTACTACGCTGGGGAGAAGCCAGGCTAAACCAGCGAACAATCATACCATAGGAGCAGAACCTTCTACCATGTACAACATGGGAAATAACATACTTAGGACAGCACCTAGCATGCCTCTGAACCAAGTTCTCCTATTTTCTTATTTCTCGCTTATTACAAATTGATTCTTTCAAATTGTATTCATGTCACACAAATTTTTTATTTCTGATTTTGTTCATACTTATCTCCAACCCTAGGATCTTTAAATAATCCTCATGTATGATGGCTTCTTGTGCAGCTATGTAGGGCTCAACTTTAATTTGCCTCAAAGGGAAATGAGTGTTATTCTCGTTAGAAGCTGCTGTTTGACAAGTATCTCCTGTTACAATGAGGGCTGGTCTTTGCATTAACGTGATGGACGGGAAGATCTAAGAGTCAACTAATTATAGATTTATACACAAACAATATTACTTATTTTATGCATTATGGATAAGGCTATGTGAGCAAATTCTGACAAATTAATTAAATTTTAGTTAATATTATATAATATTTTTCAAAAATAAAGGTTGTCCAAGTACGAAACAATATCCACCAACCCACTAGTTGAACAACAAATTAACACTAGGATTATTGGAAGTAATAAATTGATTATGAAATTCATAGCGGACAAAATGTTCAAATAAACATGACCGGTGATCAGTTATGGATGGTTGGTTTTGAGTGTCACAAGAATGTATGATAAGAAACAAGACTTTGGATTTTAACATAAATAAAAGATTTTTCTGTTTTATAAATTTATATTTTAAG
Source organism: Elaeis oleifera (assembly GCA_000441515.1). NCBI lineage: Eukaryota > Viridiplantae > Streptophyta > Magnoliopsida > Arecales > Arecaceae > Elaeis > Elaeis oleifera. The sequence goes on along the minus strand of KE504784.1, from coordinate 491,679 downwards.
TTATAGGTATATGGTATCAATAATATAGTTAATAACTATTAGTCCAATTAGTTGGCACATCATCCTTAAGGACTTGCTCACGGATGAATAGTTAGGTTATATAATAATTTGTCTGCAATTTAGCAAGTGTGATCATTTATGCATGAAAATAGTATATATAAATGGGGTTTCTTTGAGAACTAAAATCATAAATGGTTGCACTTGCTAAAACATTCATAGATACATAGATGTTGTATCAAGATATTTGATCTTGGATAGCCTATTTATATTAAATGCTGAACATAATAAAACATGAAATCACGAGGCCCAGAAATGAAAAGCCTAAGATTGCAGCCTTAATGGACGTATATAAGGACAAGAAATCTAAGATTTTCCTAGTTTTCGGCGAGCTTTGACTACCATTTTTAATTCGCAAAACAGAATCAAATCTCCGAGCAAGCCATTCCCCTTATGGCATGCCACTCCCAAAAGGGTTAAAATTCTCACACTTTCTACAAGAATTAGTAGACAAGTTTGGAAACTTTTACGTAAAAAATTCCCCGACTCATCGAGAAAAAGAAGGTGCTTGTCCCCATCATTTCAACATGCGTATAAACTACTAAATACCTACTTCTTGGCGAAATTTCCCACCGCCACTTTCTTCTCTCTGCTATATGTTCAATGTTCCAAGCTAAAAGAGAGGAGAAAGAAGAAAGAAGGCGTCATGATTACATGAGAAGTAATGTTCTTCACTCTTACGGTTATTCTTTCTTGCGTATATTTTTTTTTCTCTAGGAATTTCCTCTTTGCTTTCCGGATATTATTTAATGTAAGAAGATATCCTTTAATCCACTTTTGCGCCACAGTAGATCTAAGCACGTCATAAATTGGAGAATCTTCTCTTCTTTTAAGTTCTCTTACCCCAATTCTTTTATTTCCTTCTCTTCCCTCCAAATAATTCACTCCAAATAATTCAACATATAAAATGTCATGATACTCAATAAAAAGCAGCACACCCATGAAACATCTCTATAACACAGTGGAGGTCGTTTTCAAGTCCGTCCTCCCTTGCATCATACCACGATATGAGAATGGATGCATGGGTGATGATTGGCTATGAGAGAGGTGGGCAGTAGTTTACAATACGCATTGGAAAGTGGTATACATGGGAGTATAGGAATAAATGGAAGATGGTTATTTTAAATGGAGGGACCAATGAGTATGGCTGCTTATTTATTCCATTCAATTGAAATGCAACAACGCACTCCCTGGTTCTCCTTATATAATCCTTGGAAACCTTCCCTTTCTACCACAAACACAAAGCCTCTCTCTCTTGTTCAAGTCATATTCTTGGAGATAATAGAAAGGTTTGTGGTGGGTTGTGGTGTGTGGGAAAGGAGGCTGACAGAAGAGAGTGAGCACATATGGTGTTTCTTGCATGGGGGGAGAATCCACGCTTGAAGCTATTTGTGCTCACTTCTCTGTCTGTCAGCCACCACTAACTCACTGTATTTTGGTGCAGGTGTTGGTGTTTCTTTACGTGTTAATTGTAGACGGCAGGCAGTTTTCCAGTGCACCGCCGGTCTGTTTGAATTACCCTCGATGATGCATGGCATGCAGCTTTTCAAGTGCGGCAGGTAACAAACATGATCCGATGATCATGAGTACGGGATCTATTGGTGGTTATATATATATATATATGCAGGATTTGTAAGACGAGCCCACCGTGGGCATAATGCAGCTGGTGCACCAAAGTAAGAATGATGGGGTTCCAGGCTGCATGTACAAGCCCAGAGTTCAGGTTGCGAACCCACTACTACTTTATAGGTTGATCCATTTCCCGAACAAAAAAAAAAATGTTACCCTTAACTTGAGGTATACCATGAACCAATCAAACCAAGAAACACTCTCTGCACCACATGGCTTTTTCTTTTTTCTTTTTTTTTGGGGGTACGATGCACCACATGGCTTTGATTGACTCGTTTCTGCAGCTTCCAGCATTCATTCTGGTGCACTGCCACAGAAACAAGTGGTTATGATTGATGGCATACAAAGCCACATGGTGCATATCTTATAGGATATAATTTCTCCTGAAAATAGAGAACCTATACTGCTCTATTTTGGACAGCTTGAAGGTTTAAGGAAATTTGGAAAGCCTGAAGGTAGGCCTGAAGGTAGGTTTGGGATAAAATAGTTTCTTTGCGTTTTACCAGCAATGGAAAAGGCACAACAACAGGATTTCCCCTTTTTTTTTTTTTCTTGTTCTTTT
>KE504784.1:476553-489411 GCA_000441515.1 Elaeis oleifera | reverse complement strand
CCTTTTTTTCTTGTCTTTCCTTTTTTGGTAACACAACAGCAGGATTGTCCTCCACAACTTCCATCAACATTAATTGTTTATGCTCCATCATCTTGCACTTCAAGTCCTCGAAGAACTCCTTGCTTCCCTGTCATGTCTGTTTAGATAGCCTTCTCTTGTGCAGGCATAGTTTTATGACCTGATCCTCCGCAAACACCTTATAAATGAAACCGGGGAGAGGGTCCGCCCCTCCATTTACATTAGAAAATAATACGTTAGGTAATCAAACTCCATCTTATGGTTCTCGAATTCGACCAACTATTGAAGGCCTTTGCTACTGCTCCGCTTTGTGTGCGAGTGTACTCAACTATATGCTGACATAAATAGTAAAAAGGACCGGGGAAATACCTAAGGTACAGGTTGTTTGATGACAATCACACCAGCTCAGAAGCAACCAATGATGCGCCCCAAGTTGTTTATTGCAGCAACATTTCCTTCTTGTCACATCCACCAGCTCAACATCACTGATAGATCAGCTAAGTCTCATGGGAGGTACACAGATGCACGGCCAGGTGAAATGCTGTCCAGCAAGTTCGATACAAATTTGTATGCAACGATAAAGAAAAGGCACGTAAAAGGCGCCGCCATGTATGATCATGCAAATTTGGAATTCTATAAAATAATATATATGCTTGCTCATATTTTCCGAGTACTTGTTTCGATGCTTACTTTAATGCCAATAAATATGGTCTCCTGTTTTGAATAATGGATTGCATTTAGAATGCATACCAAGGCACTGGTGAAAACATCACACTAATTTAGGTCATTGTATTTGGTCGACTTAAAACACGGAATGCAGAGTAAAAAGAAAAGAATTGCTCCATAATTTTAAAGATTATATTTATATGACTTTGCAGCAAATTATCTACCCGAAGGTCCTCCTGTTGATATGCCTAGCAACACCAGTGATAATTTAAACAAGGAAAAAATAACTTTTAACAAAGACCACTAGATTTTGCTCATAGCCTAGGGTCAACCATCCACCTTACGGAGCTGCATGCAACCGTAGTCGCCGGGAACAGCAATTATTCATTATCACATTGGCCCAGGAGATTCTAAGTTACTAGTCCATACGGACTCACAATCAGAAAAACTATGCACCGTGCTGACAACTTCCAGCAAGTACATCCTTAATCTCTCAACAAACAGAGAGAACATAATATTTAAGAGGAAAGTTGATGAGCGCTTTGCAGCTCCTCGCCAACCATCTTCAGCAAAATAGATTTCCATATACTCTAATTTGAATCCCCCCGCACGCATGAATACCTAGAGGCCACAGATACTGTTAAGGATTAAAAGAAGGCAATGTAAACACATTCCGCTCAAGTTTTATCTCAACCACATCATACTACATGACAAAATACTGGCAAAAAAAAAAATGCAGGATAGACCTCCGAACAATAGTTAAATGTTGTACCAGACATAGGAACTGCAGTTTTCTTTGGTACGAGACTTAGGAACCGCAGTTAAGTACAAAGAAATCATGTTGCTCCAAAGTGGTAACCCAGCATTACAGAATCTGTAATAAATAAATAACATATATGTACAAAATTGCTGAAGTCATTGTATTCATTCCCCAAGTCCATTTTTTTCAAGCTCATATCAACCAATAAGAAGGGTGCCACATGGATTTATTAGCTTTGGGCTGATCCACCAACCAAAAGCTTAAGCTTTTACGTTAAAGTCCGTAGAAGTGGTATTAAAGTCATGCTTGTGCATCATGACCCTTATTAGTCATATGGGCCCTCCACTATGGGATACCAGGATCAAGGAGAACCCCAAAAAATGGATCCCTCGTTCCCCTCCCGAGTCGGACGAGGGCATCATGAGGTTGGATGAAATAAATTGTGATGGCCTCACATCGACTAATAAAAAAAAGTGCCACACAGGTTTATCAGCTTAGGCCAGTCCTTTGACCAACAGCTTAAGCTTTTCAGCTTTTTGGGCTGTGGGTCCAAAATTACCACAAGAAATTAAGGCGGGTGTTGCACAGCGGCAACGGAACAAATGGTACCAGTTGAAGCAGCAGCTGTGCATATATGCCCATTATTCATTCCCTAGCAATAGAGGTAAGAATGCTAGCAGGCATCTCCTCTTTTTCAGCAGTGCTATCTATGAAACAGACCCTCGGGCTCCAGCATCTTTGTAGTCACAGAGAGAGAGAAAGAGAGAGAGAGAGAGAGCTGACCTGAAGATCAGAATTAACAAAGTTCACCAGGTTCTTCACAAACTTTGCCAACTGCAGAAAAATCAGACAACATTGTAATGCAGTTGCACATAGCTGAAAAAGGTTCAAACAATTGCTACACTCAAGTTTCTTACCAGGAAGATCAATAGCTAAATTTGCTTGAGCATCAGCATCAGAATTGAACTCCTTCAACAGTAACAGAAAAGCCTATGTCAGTACATGAGGCATACAATGACAGGCAAAAACCATGTCAACAATGAAATCGTTAGCGTCTTTTTCTTTTAAAGAAAAAGTCTCTAGTTACCATAAAGAAAATAAAACTATGTTTAACTAAGAACTAAAAACTTCAGACCATGGGAACTAACCACCAATATGACAATTCTGGCATTATTCCTATGACTAAAACAACCATGACAAGTTCTTTTTCTTAAAAAAAGGGTTTTTTTGCATAGAGCCTTTTGTGCAATATTTATTGCATACAACTCCCTTTTCTTTTCCTAATTGCTGCCAAACACCTCTATTACTACAAAAAAAGCCGCACACATCTACCATTCAGAAGCCTCAGTAAACAGGGAAAATTCTTGGAATACTATGAACACTAACAAGTACTGGCAAAATGCTGCAATTTTACAATGCAATTGCTCTTTTATCCCTTGAATACACTAACAAATTATACAGCTAGATTGGATGGCGAGAACATCTTTTGTTTAGGATCTTTGGACCTAGTGTCCTCTTGTTATGTAGATACTGGTACAGTACAGAGTGGATTAGTAATACATGGTAATTAAATTTGGGTTTCTTTTGCATATGTAGTTCAATTTTATAAACATTTACTTTAAAAGTAAAGGCATTTCTGAGTTTAAAGAGCAAAGGGGCAACTGCATCATATATTTGCGAAGTTATGCTATTAATATTCCAAGAACATTCCTTGTGCACTAAAGAACAGGTAATTGAAAAGTCATTTGGGAATTATTGTGGCAATGAAGGTGCCAGTTGCAAATAGCAAAAAGAAAGGGACACATGCAACAACAAACAAAAATCTAGGGGGTTCTGTTTGCCCTCAGCCCACCGCAAGCCACCCCCCCCCAACTAAAAAAAAAAAGGGAATCTAAGGTTATATTTCCTTGTATCAGCACAATAAACAAGGATTGCCTATGTAGTATGTATCTTACCAAAGAAAATTAATTTTTTTAAAAAAAAAATTCTGCAGCCTGCACCGGAATGCAAGGTTTCTATTGTACATGTGCCTGCTAAAATTTGTGGATGCAACAACTGCTCCAAAGAACAGACTCCAAAAAAGACAGCCTGTTGATATAAAATCTCCAGATTCTAGTACATAAAGTTTGAGCATATTCACTTGAACAGTTTGCTGTATTCATTTATGTCATGGCAGTTTGTGCAGTAACATGAAGGGATGAAAGAGGAAGCATTTGCCTTGTACTGAACAAGAAGCATTTTGCCCATACTTGAATACAATATACAAAATTGATTGAATGAGACAGAATTCTTTTACCCTTCTAACATGGCCAATCTTGAATGATAGAAACATGTCCTTCAGTCCTTTTACCTCTTTACACAAGTTAGCCATGTTCTGGTTCTTAGTTTGCCAAAGATCTTGTACCTGTTTTCAGGAAGCACACAATGTCACTGCATCCAAGAGATGAGGCAATACAGTGTTAGATAGTAAACAAAGTTGTATCGATAAAAGTCTCAAAACTTAGTAAGACGGTTGTTTTGCAGAAGGCAGGCTAGATGGCGAGCATGTGACAATGGTATTTCTTGAACAGGACTGGAAAAGATTAGAGGGCACATACTACAGGTTAGTTTTATATGTGTTAGAATTAGTTTTATATGAGTGTTAGAATTATGATTTATTTAGAGAGTTCTTTATGGAAGGATATATTTAGTATGTCTTTAAATATGGTATGTACTTGCTTTCTAAGTATGTAGTTCACCGGCAACCTTCAAAGCCCTAGCTGCCGCCTCCTCCACTCTTCCAAGCCCTAACCGCACCAGAGTTCCAACTTTTTTCTCAAAATCCTAGCTGCCTCCTCCCTTCTCAAAGCCTTTTAAACCACTGTTGCCGCCACCCTTTACCATCTTGGAGGTCTGATTAATGCTTTTGCATGCTGTCTGCTGAAATCTACTTGTGATTCTGCAAGTGGCTAAGTGATCTTCTGTACATCCCAAGCAATCTGTTCTTGGATAAATCAACATAGGTTCTTTCCTATGCCATGCAAAGTCTTTTGGTCATCTTTCTGACTATCTACTAATCACGAAAGCGGTACACTACCCATGATTTCTCTGACTGTCGTGTAAAGGTATCCTTCCTTCCCTCTTTCACTGTTTGACTATCTGATTGTTTCTGTTCTCCTATCTCGCTGCTATGGCGTCCTCAAATAACGACAACAAACAACTCTTGACGCTTCTGACTCCCAATTTTGACATTATAAGGAATCTAACAGCAATTATAGTGAAGCTTAATGGCACTAACTACCTTTTGTGGGTCCAATCATTCAAACTGTTTATTAGTATCCAACGAAAGGTGCAACACCTGACTGAAGATCCTCCAAATCTCATAGATCCTACATATGATGACTCGCTGGCTAGTGATTGTTGTGTCATGTCATGGTTGTTGAATAGCACAGAGGAAAGGTTAGTGCTGGTATCATGTTCCTGCAGACAGCTAAACAAATCTGGGACACTCAAAAAAATGTATGGCCATGAGAAGAACATTCAAGGGTTTTTGAACTCTATGAGCAACTCTTCCAATTGCAGTAAGATGATCAACCTGTAGATGATTACTATGCCTCTCTGCAAGGTATTCTTAACGAGTTAGATTTACATCAGTCTCTCATCCTGGATCCACAGAACTTAAAGGACTATTGTAAAGGTTTGGTAGTTGCTAAATTTCTATCTGGATTGAATCCATTGTTAGTTCATGAAATTCGTGGTCAGATTCTTAGTGGTGATTTAGTTCCTTCTCTATTTGTAGTTCTACATGTCTCCATTAGAACTATATTAGCCTCCACCCCTACATATCAGATGGCGCACTTGGCTATGGCTATTGGTGGCCGTGGTCGAGGATGTGGTAGAGATTCAGGGGAAGGATGTGGTGTTGGCCGTAGTCGTCCGCTCGCCTCTAACAAGGGACCATGTCACTGTTCACACTGTGGGCGCAACAATCATGTATCTGAAAAATACTGGCTCAAGTTTGGCAGACCTGATTTGGTGCAGCTGGTTACTATAGAAACTACATCTGATACTCATGTTCCACTATCCATGGATCCTACCATAATGCAAGTCCCTCAGGCTGAGTATAAGAAATTTCTATAATTTCAATCTGCTCAAAATACACAAATAGCTACTCATGCCACCACTCCATGTACTGATGCATTCATTGCTTCCTCTACTAATTCTTGGGTATTAGATTTAGGAGCGTCATCTCATAAGACAGGTATAAAATCAATTTCACTTATCTAGTTTGTCCTACTCCTGTGGCTGTTGCTGATGGCTCTTCTTGTCCTATTTCAGATGAGAAAATTGTTTGTGCTTTCTCGTCACTTTTCTTAGATCATGTGTTTTATATGTTCCAAAATTCTCTATTAGCCTTTTATCCATTAGCCAACCAAATCTCACAATTACTCTATGACATTCTTCCTACTTATTATGCTTTTCAAGATCTTCAAACTAGGACAAGAATGGATTTGGGGTGTGAAAAAGATAGCCTCTATTATCTTGACAATGGTGGATTATCTGTGGTTTAGCAGTGGTTCCTTCGTCGTCGTTTCTCTCCATTATTGTGGTACTACCGATTAAGCCACCCATCCTTATAGAAGCTACGACCAATTCTACCTATTGAGTCATATGTTTCTTCCTTGAAGTATGAGTCATGTCAATTGGATAAGCACCATCGTGCCTCCTACCCGAGTCAAGTCAATAATCATAGCTCCGTTCCTTTTGAGTTAGTTCATTCTGATGTCTGGGGTCCATGTCGTTTTACTTCTGTTGCTGGCTTTAGATATTTTATTATCTTTATCAATGATTATTCTAAATAAAATGATTTGGGTGTATATGTTGAAAGACAGAACACAAATTCCTGATATTCTCAAAATCTTTTATAATGAATAAAAACTCGGTTTCTCTACTTTTATTCATGTTCTGCATACTAATAATGCTCTTGAATTTTTGAGATATGATATTTCTCAATTCTGTTATACCCATGGTACTTTACATCAGACCACTTGTACCCACACCTCTTAACAAAATGGTATTGCTGAAAAGAAACATCGGCACTTGATGTCGCTCGTACTCATGATTCAAATGCATGTACTGAAATATTTCTGGGCAGATGCTATTTTGTCTACATGCTATCTGATTAATCGAATGCCATCATCTATTCTCCACGAAGATATTCCCTCATGCCTTTATCTTGACAAATCCATTTTCTCCCTTACTCCACGTATGTTTGGGAGTGATCTAAGTGGTATAGAAGAAACTAAAGAGTACTTAAAATGGCATTTGTTATCAAAGATATAGGACAGCCTAGATACTTTCTTGGTATAAAAATTGCACACAACAAATAGTGTGTTTCTTTCTCAGAGGAAGCATACTTTAGATTTGTTATAGGAGACAGAATTACTTGGATGTAAATCCGAAAGTACTCCCATTCACATTGATCCAGAGTTCTGGACTGAAGATACAGAATTATTGAAAAATGTTACACGATATAGGAGATTGATAGGCAAACTTATTTATCTTACTGTTACTAGACCAAACATAGCCTTTGCAGTGGGGGTTGTAAGCTAGTTTATGCAAAAGCCTAAGATAGTTCGCTGAAAAGCAGCCTTGAGAATATTAGCTTATGTTAAAAGTTCATCAAGAAAAGGTCTTCATACAAGAACATGGACATCTTAAAATTGAAGCCTATTCAAACTCTAGATATGCAAGAGATAAAGGGGATAGAAAATCCACGTCACGATACTGCATGTATGTAGAAAGTAATCTTGTAACCTGAAGAAGTAAAAGCAAAATATTGTTGCTAGGTCTAGCACCGAGACTGAGTATAGAGCTATGGCATATACTACTTGCAAGATGATGTGGATAAAATCTCTGATGTCTCAGTTTGGTTTTGATCATCCTGGTCCTATGCCTATACATTATGATAATTGGACAGCCACTTATATAGCCAGCAATCCTATATTCCACAAGACGACCAAGCACATCGAAATAAATTATCATTTCATAAGAGATGCTGTGATGAGCAAAACCATCGTAACACGATTCACTCCATCATCCAAGTAGTTAGCTAAGATTTTGATCAAGTCTCTATCTTTTGATTTTTTCAAATCCATGTATAACAAGCTAGGTATGTTTAATATATATGCTCCAACTTGAGGGAGTGTGTTAGAATTATGATTTATTTAGGGAGTTCTTATATGGGAAGGATATATTTAGTATGTCTTTAAACATAGTATGTACTTGCTTTCTAAGTCTGTACCTCTTTCCTCATATACTTGTTTCTCCACCTATTTAAAGAGTTGGGATCTTATCAATAAATTCAATTCCTTTGAGCTTTTCCTTTCTAACAATGAGAATAGCAGTGATGGATACCAAGGGGAGAATATCATAGGCTCAAAACAAGATACAAATGTCTCTCCTCAAAAGCTTGCTGGAGGAGAAAATATTCCCCTCATCCAACAAAGCAACATCCATAAATTCATCAACCACGGCAAGTGCACATAGTGATCATCTTCGCTAAATGACGAATTCTCTTTTCCAAATTGCAATCAAAATACATGAGTTATAATACATGACATAGCATTTAGTTGTACTGGACCAAGTAGGATTAAATCCTGCTAGATTTTATGATCCAACTGGATTTCTCAGCTGCTCTTTTGTTTGGCACAATGTTAAATATCACACCAAAACTAAATCTCATGGAACCATTTTTTAAGAAAAGAAGTTTTCAAAGAACATTTTACCCGAGTCGATGCATTTCTTTCAAGCCTCTCTAATGGTCTTTGAGAAGGTGTTCACTCTAAAACCAAGAGTCCATCCCGATCCCATTTGCTCCCTACCCACAATGAAATCCTAACCTCCCTCCTCAACATGCAAAACCTCCTGATCTGCCACCCCTGCCAACTTGCACCACTTGTGCCCCCTTTCTCCCACTTACTTTCCATCTCCATGATTCCCACCCTAAGCCCTTCCATGACCATCAGCTGCCTCTCAACCCATAAATTGTCCTAGCCCAACAGCCCTCACTTTTTACACCCTAACGCCCATGGCCATTCTCAGCACCCACATCTTTCTCATCAAGGCATTTCTATGGGATGCAATGTAGCTACCTGCAACACCTCACCTGGTCTACTCTTTGCTCTACTTAGGTCTGATCCTGGGCCAGGCCCAGAAAAGCCACTGGGCTTCATTTGGCAGGCCCAAAAACCTGGCCCATGGCCCACGCTGCCTCAGACAATAATCTCATGCTCTCTCTGTATCTTGATTTCTCTCCACCATGCCTCTCCCAATTAGTATGGGTGTAAAAGCTACCTGAAAACCTGATAGCTTGGCCCGATTATATTCTAATAATCAAATATGGATCCAATTTAAGTTTCTAATATTATTGGATCAAAGTCAGATTACATACATAGGATCTAATTTCTTACTGGATAAACTTGGACAGAGTTAAATTCAAATCTGAAAAATCAATAACCTGAAAATATGTACACGATGTATACATACTTGGACAGAGTTAAATTCAAATCTGAAAAATCAATAACCTGAAAATATGTACACGATGTATACATACTGTATACAGAAATATAAAGAGGACTGGCTATGAGACATGAGTTAATTCCTTTTCTCCAAGTTTTGATTTGTGCTTTGTCTCTCACCCACTGCCCTTTCAGTACCCAAATCCCAGCTGACATTTAGATTCCGATTCTATTTCAATCAAACCAAACATAAATAAAACTTAAATTTGTCCCTAAAGTGATTGGATTTTTCCAAACAATCATTCACCTCCAATATCATGTTCATTTCCCATTGCAATTTGTTACAAATTCACTATATATGAAGGACCATTGTGATGAGAGTTCTTTCAATTTTAGAAATTGTTGACACTTAGCCAGTTAGTCCACTGGAACCGTATGCTGAATTGAACCCCTAGAACCATATGATGAATTGAACCCCAAAAAACTCAAATTCACACTTGAATATGATCATTATTCGACTTTGGATGCAAGTTTGGAGCTTAATCATTTTTATAGAACCGAATCAGAGCTCAAAGTCTTATCAAGTTTCTATGCGCGTGCAACATAGATCCAACCCGAGTCTGGCACATTTGTAGCCTATAATTACTCTTCACATCATTCAATGCCACTACGTGACAGGCACTACTAATACACTAATAAGAGAGTGATCAACGTGAGGGAGAACCTCCCCTGTTGATGTAGCCCTCATGACCTGCAACCCACCACCCTAAACACTGCCCTTTGTGGCCATTGTCGTTGTCATCATCATCAAGGTTCTTAGAGATCTTGATAATCAACAACTGACATGGTGACACCCAACCCTTGGGAGGGTCTTCTTCCACCCTTCTTGCAGGCATCATTCTTAGGCACTATGTCAGGCAACAGCCACCACATCGATGTCACCCATGGGAGGCTCTTCACCGACACTTCTCATCATTGGGCACCATCCTTGGAGACCGTGGTGAGTAATAGTCACCAATGTGACACCCACCATGGAAGGCTATTTATCAATGCTTCTCAAGATACATGCAGGGTCACCCACAGGAGTGGTGGTGCCACCGGTTCATCAACCACGGTCTCAGCAGAGAGTCCTCTGTAAACACCAAAGGGTTGGCCTGTTGCCCTATTGTAGATAGGCTTGGGCTGGAATTGAATCAAATTGGCTAAGCCTAGGCCTAAGGCAAGCTTAGCAAGCTCAGCCTATGACAAGCCCTTGCTCTTCTTATCCCTTCACTACAACAAAATCCTACCCGTTCCAAAATTCGAATGTTAAACAAAGGGAAAAATCTTACATTTATTCCTAAATCATTCAAGTGAACATCCTATTGGATTTAAAGCAAGCAAAGAAATTCTCCATATTATCCAAAATGTCCCTTAGGTTGCTTAATCAATCTATTCTAACAAATCTCAAGGATAAAGGTTTTACCAAAAGAAACAATAAAAAATGACCAATAAACAAACCAATAATATTTAATACTACGAGTAATTGAAACCATAATGATTTGGATGCTTATGAGCATGTTTGGGGTGCATTTGTACTCATTGAAAGTGACTTCGGATCTAAAAGCAAAATTCTGAGTGTTTGGCTGTAACCCAAAAGTAATTCTGCATCACATTTAATCTCTCAAAAACATGGTTTATATAAAGCTGACCTCCTCCTGCTTTCCATAGGCATAGCACCGCAAGCTAAATATTGTGTTTGCAGGAAGTTCTTTTTTTTTAAAGAAAATTATGTGTTACCCTCTCAATACCCTTCGTATATTCTTTTTCCACTTTCTTGTCTATCAAGACTCTTTCTTCATATTAATCTCATCTTATCTCCATCCACATCCTCGATTAATCTCCTCTCATCTCCATCTACATCTTTTTTTCCGACTTCCAAGATTATTAATCTCCTCTCATCTCTCTCCTTTTGTCCGACTTTCTTGTCTATTAGGACTTTTTCTTCTTCATATTAATCTACCCCAACAGTTGTCATGTGAATTACTTAAGACATGCCCTTTATAAAGGTTTCTGGTCTCTCATTATAGCCATCTAAATGTCTATTTAAATATGTCAGCAGTTATCTAATTCAATTAATTATTTAAGCATTCATGTAAAATATGAAATTCTAGTATGCAATATCACACAAAAACGTTCATGCATGCACACATGAACAGAATAATTGCTGCAATTGTTGGATGATATCTATCTATGATGATTCAACAATTTATATTTCTTAAAATGCTGCCTCCTTTAAATGAACTGCAGAACATTAAAATTTGTAGCACCTAAGATGGAAGATGAAACAAACTCCAAGGCCCTCCTTCCTTCCAATTACACAATTAAAGATTGCATTCCTCCTCTTTCTCTCTCTTTTAATATCCTTTGCAAGGAATATTTTATAAATATTATTGTCCATAATGATTAATGTTAGCATCTAGTTATTCAAGTAATGGTATCTTACAGCTATTTTTTGTAACTATTTCTTCTATAGCGTAGCTAAACAAAAATGATTTTTCTAAGTGCCTAACCATTTGATAGCTCGTTAAAAATACAAGGATATTCATGTGTGAGAACCAGAGAGAGTTTAAAACTTGCCTTGACAACCATAGTGTAAACTACTGTAGTGGAGTCACCATATGTGCAGCAAGCATCATACTTAAGGCATACAAAATAGACTAAAGAATTAGAACAATCACTCACACAACAAAGAAGACTGATTATAGAAGCCAAGGGGTGGAATTACCAAATCACAAAGTGAACTTAGGATGAGAGTGCAAAGTCCTTGTACTTAAGAGAAAGTAGAAAAAAGCAAGTTTATTTGCCAGTTATGCCAACCGGTATACAAAATATGAGAACAGCAAGTTCTTTGCCATACACACTTGAAGTTCTGAAACCCTAGCTTATTAGTGTTAATATGCCGCCTTTGGATGTTTCACGAAAATGTGAAATATGAAAACTGTAATAAAATAATTGGTAACCGAGTAACATGAATCAAACCACGTACCTGCATACAGACAAGATTAGAGTCACCTTGCACACGAATTTGCTTATATCCTTTCTTAAGAGCATATTTCATTCCTAAGATCAATGCTCGATATTCTGCAACATTATTGGTCGTGACACCCAAACCTTCACGGAGTCGAGCAATCTTCATCCAAACAAGGAACCAAGCTTGTCAAGGCAATAATAACTCATCTAACATAGAAAATGCATAGGGAAGAGTTCTGTGCATCTCTACCACAGTTCCATCTTCAGCTCGAAGTATTGCTCCAGCACCAGCTTTTCCAGGATTTCCTTTTGAAGCACCATCAAACTCCAGAACACAAGACATCTGGATGTATTAGACCAATTTTATCTCCTGCTGGATACTTAATGAGAAAAATACAAAATAATACTAAAAATGGAAGGCCGGGCATATATAACCAATAATGTAGAGAAAATATATTATTGCTCAGGAACAGGGATGTACTATACAAATACAATTGATTACATGCATAACCATGTATTAGTTAGTAATATCATGAAAATTTTCAAACTATTTGAACCACAAGATCTACATAAATACTAGAGAGTCAAGAGGTTCTTCTGATTCATGCCTTTAGGACCACAGAGTTTGAGATGCAATTGTCCAAATTCCAAGAAACAATGTTAAAAAACAAAAAATGCAGACACAGATTAATGAAGGATATAGGTAATGCTGGAGGTATCCATTAATGGTTATAGTTTATGCAGAGCAAGGATCACTATGCCAATACCGTGGCCCGTACCAATTGGCCGACGGTATGGTTCAGTATGCCCCATGCTAGGCCCGTACCAACACAACAAAGAGGATGGGGAGAGAGAGAATGGGAGAGAGAGGAAGAGAGAGAGAGAGAGGAGGAGAGAGAGACG
>KE504784.1:462703-476533 GCA_000441515.1 Elaeis oleifera | reverse complement strand
AGAGAGTGGAGAGAGAGGAAGAGAGAGAGAGAGAGGAGGGAGAGAGAGAAGGCCCTTGGAGCATAGCCCGACGCGACAAAGAGGATGGGGAGAGGAAGAATTGGAGAGAGGAATAGAGAGAGCGAAGGAAAGGGAGAGATAGAGAGAGAGAGAGATGGAGGGTGATGGGCGGCCAGCAAAGGCTACCGAAGGCTATAGAAGGCCCCTTATTGACTTTACTTTAATATTTTCAAAATAAAAAAAGAAGCCCCATCCAGGAACCCTAGTTCATTAGGGAAAGAGCGGTAGAAAGATATAGGGTGACTGACCACCGATGAAGGCCACCGGAGGGCCGCAGAGGGCCCCTTGCTGACTTCACTTAATATTTTCAAAAAAAGGGGGGGGGGCATCAAGGACCCCTATTTCAAACAAATAGGGTTTGAAGATCAGAGCCCCTCCACTGGCCGTCTGTCACCCTCCATCTATCTCCCTCTCGCCCCCCCTTCTCTTCCTCTCTTCCCTTCTCTCCCACTCCTTCACCAATATCTACTTTTGAATGCTAGAACCATCCCGAACCACCGCCGGTACAGCTTGGTACAACCTCGAACCAGGTGGTTCGAGATGGTTCCGCATTCCTTGATGCAGAGATGTTACTTATTTTAATCATGTAATAGAGAGAAAAACACAGCTAACAGAACTTAGATAGGAGAAATGCATGAACAAACACGCTTATGCTCTTTAAAATGAGCATGCCAAAGACAATTAGAAGTATGAAGGAGGCACAATGTCAATACTCCTAAGAAATTAAAAAGAAAAGAAAAGAAGGATAGTAAAGATAAACACTATATACAATTTCGAAGCTTATACAGGAGCGTTCCATATGACCGCTGTTTTCTAGGCTTCAAAGTTATTCTTTATAGGTTGCTTGGGGACCCAAGCTATGCTGTCACAATCATTGAGATTTGAATGAAAAGGTTGTCTGGGGCAGCCCAACAAATAGGCTTAACGTGGTTTGTTTCTTTGAACCACATGATGCCATGGTATATATGTACTAATGCAAAACTTTATTAAACAATAAATAATGATTAGGCCAATGTGTTGTTTTATTGAAGACTTGAACGTAAGTGCTCATACAAAGACTCTATTGGTGCTCTTCCCAAAGGTAATATGGTTATATCAGTATATTGATGTGATGAAGACTTGAACTTAGGATCTCATAAGATCACTTTGTTAATTTCTTAGTGCATATGAGCATTTCCATGGCTTCAAAATCACCTACTATTTCATCAAAATGGTGGCCAATTTAATTGGTTTTATTGCTTGGAGAGAGGAGGCACATGGATCAAGCAATTTTAAAGGATTCCCATCTAATTCGAGACAATATGGAAATATATTTCATTTGCAGTCAGACCACATCCAGCCAGATTGCTCCTCAAATATTGGATTACATATGTACAAGGGCATAAATCCTTAAATAATCACATGAAACATGAACAAAATATGCATTCCGCCTGGGATGGGTACAGGATAAAGTTATAAGTCCACCTAGGCTACTAGAGAAACTAAGAATATAATAACAACTTGAGGCCTAAACCTATTTAAAAAAGAAAGAAAGAAAAGAAATGACCTAAATGTGTCTACATTCAAATAATCCATCAACTTATATCATCAAATTCAGTTTGCATACAACTGGAATTCAGAAACAAATTTCTTGAAGCAAATCCAGCCAACAATCTTACAACATTAAATGATACAAGTTTGCAAAAGCACGTAAGCACAAGGAAACATCTCCATACATGATGGAAGATTTATTGTGGGTGGTATAGAAGAAAGCTTCTTCCAACCACAGAAGCAGCAGCAGATTTACATACTTTTTAGTCATTAGCTATACAGAAACTCACATAATTATGTGACATTGGTTGTGCCTTGATAGAGTGCCCTAGTTTGGGATGCTTATTTGCCTGTTGGCCCTGTTCGGTTGAGGTGGATGTGCATCCAACTGCATCCTGTTTGTCAAAGCATATAGGTTGAGACAACTGTGAAAGTATGAGAAAACACCATATGTAATAGGTAAAACATAGAAAGACTTCTCTTAAAATCAATCTGGTGCATTCCTATGGTGTTAAAGAAGCAGAAAGAATCCATCGCATAGTTGGGTTCCTAGATGTTACACGAGGAAAAAATGTTACAGGCAAGTTCTGCTAGGCTATTAAAATAATACATCAGATTATTTGGTTCCTTGTGTTTTAGAGGTAAATGAGAGTTCACATCAGATAAGCAATCAATGCATTCATCCATCAATAATATAAACATCATAAGCATCTTTATAGTTATTATCAATTCATCACATATGAATTTCAAATCTAACTTGGATAGCTACAATGACCTCATAGCCATATCGCACAGAACCAAATTGTCAAGTACAACCCAACACTTCACTATAATTAATAGAAGCTTCTAGATAAGGACTTAAAAGATTAAGAGATGTGCTGGCCACACAATCCATATTCAGTTTATATCTCTTAAGATAATCATCCAAAATGAAGTGCTTTAAGCAGTTCTGAACAGGTGTTGTGTAAGCATTCACAAGCCTATGTATGTGCGCATGTGCTAGCCTTCTAGCAAATTATCCTACCACAAGTTTGGATGCAATGAGCAAGTTCTGATCACCATACAGATAAGGACAAAGTTTTCTCAAGAAAAGACATAAAAACATCAAAGAAAACTCATCTGAGGGAGAAAACAGAGCGAACAAATTTGTTGCCGGAGTACCCTATAATCATTTCACAGGGAAATAATGAGAAAGATAAGATCGACATGCTTAAAAAAGGATGCAAGATAAACATCAGTGGCACTGGATCTGCTGTTAACGAAAGTGATATTTACAACACTCAAGACTTCTAAATAAGCAAGATCTCTCTCTCTCTCTCTCTCTGTGCGCGCGCGCGCGCGCGTGCACCAATGAGCAAGATCTACATAATGCATATGGAAATGTATATATACGTATGCGTAGGGAAAACAGTATGTAACAAAAAAGAATCATCTTTCTTGATAATTTTTCTTTTCCGTTAAATAGAGTTGGAGAAAATATACTAAGAGCAGAAATTTACCTTTTCTAAAGAAAGAATAACAATTGTGCGAAGATAATTGATAGCATGGTATTTGGCAAGAGATCATCTTGCATCTTTTTCCAACAAAATGGACAAGGACCACAAGAAATGAACTAAGCAAGCAATGATTTCTAAGAAATCATATAAAGCTAATAATTATGCCATGATTAAAATCTTCAATGAAACAATTCCGCAATGAAAGAAGCCACAATTCTAACCATCTAATGTTTTATCATCCAAGCTCAAATGATTTTTTTTCTTTGGGTGTATGGGTGGTTGGAGATTTAAACAACAAATTGAACCCAAACAGAAATCAAAATGCAACCAAAAAAAAGGCAAACTATATATCTAGATAATCAACATCCTTGATTCACCACTGTGGCCTCTCCAGGACATTTTGACCTTTGGTGGTAGCATCTCTCCTTTAAGAATCACTTACAATCAGCCCATAAGAACTGCCAAAGGTGGAGTAACCAAGTGATTGCACAATATACCGAAGATGCTTCGCACTCAGTAACAGAAAGAGGGCAGGTGAGAGAAACAAGCAAAAGAGACAAGTGACAGGTGATAAAGTAAGAGTTGAAAAGATGTCACAGAAACCAGGTGACAGAAATAGAAATATCGCTTGTAGATAAGACACAGAAGAGTTTAGCTAGGTAAGCACGGGCAACAAAAGGTCAATAATTGTGCCACTACATAGGTGACATGTATATACACATATATAGCAAATGGCAATCTATTAACTGTCAAATCAAATCTTGGCAAAGTTTCTGAATTTCTGATCCTCTCTAATACATTAGATGAAGGTCAAAAGTAAATCATGCATTGTTGTGACATATGAGGGCCAAAAACTAATAAAATAAAAAAGGGTGGCCAAATGCACAGAGGTCCTGCCATTGCAGGTCTAGGGAGAGTACAAAGCCTTACATCCTTGAGCAGAGAGCCTATTTCCATGTTTCACACCCATGATCAAGTCATAATGGAGCAACCTCACCATTGGGCCAAGGCTCACCCTCAAATTAATGAAGTAAAATAAAATAAATAAAAATTGATACAAAATTTAATGAAAATGGACACATTTTATTGTAGGATCAATGCTAGATTCGTTAACAAACCAAAAAATAAAAGAAGAAGATGCTCTGGAACCTCAATTCTTACAGAAGGATGAAGTTAAATTGCAAAGACCAAAATTTTTTAGGCACAGATTAATTCAAGAGCAACGATTTATAGATAAAGATCAAATTCTCCACAAATTCACCTTCAAATCAAAAGCATTAGTTCATGAGTTTCTGAAAATCCACTTTTTGTTAACTTTCATTGTGCTTGAAGGTCCATGTCTTCATATGGTTATCTGTGAACTAAATGCTAACCATGAAATTATGATTCCACGCTGTGGAGACTATGTCACACCTCAACCAACCTATCAGGCCCCTGCCCCCTAAAAAATCTTCTTATCCATACCACTATTATGCACATTTTACACAAACATAATTTGTTACTCATAGAACAATAAAAATTACTTCCAAGTTGAGGTTTCCCTACTAATTAATTAACTGATCAAAAGAGAAGCAGCAACTATCACATTTATGCTACCAAGTATAGTCTTCTAGTTCCTGAAATTTATCATATATTGCTATTAGTTATATCATTGAACCTACTAATTAACTGATCAAAAGAGAAGCAGCAACTATCACATTTATGCTACCAAGTATAGTCTTCTAGTTCCTGGCATTTATCATATATTGCTATTAGTTATATCGTTGAATTATATACTATTACAGCACCCTTTGCATTAACAAATATTAAATATTTTTCAACACAAATTCAATTTATATTAATGAATAATTCTTTCTTGCAGAGTCAAAATTTCTTGACAAACTTGAAGACAGTTTTATGGTTGCAGTCCTTCTCAAAGTAACTAGCTGGGAAAAAAAGGCCTAACTGTTAACAGAAAACATGAAGTTAACAAGGATTTTTGTAATGTAAGCACAAAATATTAAGAAAACTCAGTCAATTAACTTTCTGTTGGACAATTGGTTTCTTATGACAACCCTGTCAATCTCTCATCCCCGGTAGCAAAACTGCATCCATATAAGAGTGACTCAATTCATAAAAAGTAGCCTACACAATTAATTATCAAAAGCGTATAAAGAGAAAGGGAAAGAAATAAGGGATGGACGAAAACATGTTAAATTTGCAAGCGAGTTAGGCGTGACACAATTTTTGAAAGTAAAGTCAAGTTTTGATTGCAAGCGGAGGAAGCTCCTACAGCTCATGCACATAAAATAACTAATGGTACGTACTGAGTGACAGTAACTTACAAAGTTATTCAGCACGGCCTCCGATCTTTTCTGAGAAGATGTCTTTTCGGGTGTTTTATCAACCAAAGAGCCAAGTCCATCTGGTTGCTGAAAGCAAAAAAGACATTAACCTTCAAGATTACTAACATGTGTGTGTATGCAAAGGATCATAATCAAAACCATTAGATTTCATCCATAAAACATTTTCAACTTTATTTCTCCACATTGATCTGGTTCTCAGGGATAGAGATTGTCTTCCCCTCCGAACTTCGGTCCCAAGGATAAGATGCTTTTCTGCTTGATTCATTTTTATTTCCACTGAGGTTGCCATATGTAAGTATGTGAGGTTTTGGTTGATTTTGAGGGATAAGAGGGATGAAAAAATCATCTTACTAAATGATAACTCTGTCCTTGCTCTCTCAGCCATGTTTTAGCTTAGAAATACAAGCCTATGCACCTAGGCATAGCTAATCCTCATGCGGACTTAGAATAGTCCAGCTTAGCCATCTCAAAATCATACATGGAGGACTAAGGCCCCCTTTGGTATTGTTGTAGGAGGACCAAAAAGCGCTTCTTGGAAGGCAAGAAGCTCTTCTGGGTGATTTTGAATTATTTGATAAAACTTTTGAAACAGCTTTTTGGTTCCTCTAAAAGCCAAAAAAATGTCTACCAGGAAAGTTCAGATTTGGAGCTTTTCTACAAAAGCTCAATTGAGATGCATCATGAAGCTACTTTTTTGGCAAATGCTCACCCAAGAGACCCAGATTCTAGTCTCAGCAATGAATTTTTTTAAAATATATAAATTTGGAATATTGTTATTGTCGTAACAATATAAGTTGGTACTTTTTATTGTCATAATCATGCAACTAAAAATTTTGAGTTTTAACTTTATGATGATGAGGAGGATTTACCCCCTCTGAATGCTTAGAGATTGATGAATCACAATATGGAACAAAGTCAAGCATTGAATAATCGTGAGAAGGATGTTATGCATGATCGTGTTATCACTCTTCTTATAAGTTGTTCGATCATTTATTTCAGATATTGTGCTTGTAACATGGATATTGAGAAATGTTGGAGCATACTTGTGTAGCTATCAAGGTTTACAATCCAGGCACCGAGTACTATGCCGGTACTTTTCAGTTTGATATGGTGCATACCCCAAACCAAGATAGCCTCTGACCCCTTTTTCTTAACTTTTTATGGTACCATCCAAGATCAGGCGTTACAAATCGATAACAGGTGGTTCCATTCGGTTTCAAATTGGTTGACACTAATACGGATGGTTCTCATACCGAACCAGCAAATTGATCCGGTTCCACACCAATTCGGTATGGTACACCTCGAATTAGGCAGTCCAAACCAATGTTGCAGTCCTTGGTTGCTATTATGGTTGTTGATATATGTACAATTTTATTGCTATTTTGTATCTGCATAAACAAAGGCAAGCATTTATGTTGCTATTAGATATTTCACTACAATATAATGAATAAGTTAATGGTGCCTATAACAAGTTAATAGTAGTTATATAACAATTTTTGATAGTACAATTGAATAATATAATATAAAGTTATTTCATTATATTATATTACTATAACTATAATTATTAATATTATGGTATAATAATTATATTATGATAATATAATATTATTGTATTAAAATAATATTATAATATAATGCTATTAAAATATTATAAATAATAATATAATGTTATTACATTGTACTAATGTTTATAATAGAATAATACTATAAAATATTGTTATATTTATAATAAATTATAACAATATTATTATTTATTATATAATTTATATTAGAAACATCAAAATAAAATTATAAATTATAAATAGTCTATATAATAACAATTTTTGATAGTACAAATAGTTAGACAATTGAAAGCACTACATATATCCTTTATTATCATTTTCTAATATAAAAGCATTTTCTCCATTTGGTTACGAAAATTGATGTTAAAGTTTCACAATATTTCAGAAATGTATTTACCAAACAATAAATAGTGCTTTTCATTAAAAGCTTTACCAATGAAAACTCTACTGTCCAAAGCTCTATAAACAAAAGCTCTACTCTCTACAGCAATGCCAAGCAGGGTCTAATGATAGCTGCTCACCCTATGTGATACCTACATTTAGGAGTAAGTGTCATCTCACAGGTCATTTCATTCACGGATTGGGTAGGAGTGGTTGTTCATGGCTCCAAGCCATCTTAACCTCATTCATGGGCTAAGCATGATTGCTTAATCATTTTATCTTCAGCATGTAAGCTTTAATTATAACTAATGACAAAAAAAAAAAAATACTTAGTTTGACACTTCACTTCACTTAGAATCAATAACCTATAGAGAATTATGCACCATTACTGAAATGCAAGTCATAAAACCAAATTAGAAGAATTGACAAACAATAAATGACCAACGGTGTTTGCAATTAAATATCCTTCTTAAATTGTCTTCAAGTGGGACAAATGGAGATATGGCACAAAGCAACAGAAAAATAATATGACCAACTACAAATATAAGCAGTTATTGAAAAAACTACAAACATAAAGACCATATAATTCCCAAAATGGCAATAAATATAAAGTAATAAAAATATAAATGAATATAAATATAGAGAATTGAAACATATTTTATCATGCATATTTCCTTTGAAAAAGGAATTCTGCACCATGCTTAGAACGAAAATACGCTCAGAATTTTTTCAAAAAAGAATCATCTTTTTACAAGTTTCATAGGTATAAATCAGCATGCCACAAATTACCTATGATAGATAAAACAATTTTCTTAAGACTAATATAATAATCATCATTAAAATGTTCTTGAATTTTTAAACAGCAGAACGTATCAAAATATAAACACCTTCTAATAGAACTAAAAGGAAATCAAAGCAGTATAGAATTAAGATTCTATACCACCGTAAACCATGGAAACTCTTCAAGAGTGGAAAGTGGCTTACAGTGAAACTACTGGAATCGTGACTTATGATTGACAAATATTTTAAGGCTTATGTATGCATTCTTTTCCATCATTTTACTCACTTTGAATGGTAAGTAATAGATATTGTCATCCGTCATAAACAATAATTAAGTAAAGCACCACCATTTCTCACGATAAAGAAAGTTCAAAAATTTCAAGAGGGATGGAAAACTGCTGTCCAAGATATTTATGTCTGGGATGATAAGACATGATAACCATCAAATGATGCCAATGAGAATTAGAGCTTTCTCATCACAGCGTTCAAACAAACTGAGGTCAAGTTTCATAACCAATATCTAAATGTTCAAGTAGAAGGACATGAATATATTGTCAATCAGGTTATACTGTTAAGGTAAAAGAGGCGAAAGGCATATAAAAATGGTCTCATTCTCCCAATAACTAGTTTATCATATCCAAATTCCATAGTAAAGAATTCCAAGAATGGGAAATCTCAAGAAGAGTAATGATCCATTAAATATTTATCGCAAGAACTTCTTCTTACAGCAAGCTAGGAGATGACAACACAATGAGAATGGGTGTATTGATATCTACCTGAAAAGGACAAGGCACTAGGGTTCCAAACAGATCATCTTTCAAGTGATCCACATTCATGGAGTATAAAGCATTTTTCAGTCCCCGAGATGCAAGATACTCCTCTGTTTCTTTACGAAGAGAGTAACCTTTGTACACACTGACAGAAGGATCAGATACCTATAAGAGAATTTTGCTGATGCATATTAGGAACATTTAACTATTCAGTAGCATTATACATACTATGTCAATTGACTGTGACAGTTTATCATAGGATATCACTAGAGACAGATTACATCTAATTTGCAAGATGAATATAATTGCTAACTAGCCAACAAAGCAAACATCATTTGCCAATAAACTTTACAGGAATTAGAAGGGGGAGGAGTGCTTGGAGATGTAATAACTGGGATTATGAGCATATGTTAGCAAGAAAAAGAACCATTACTCGTCATGTAGAAGATAGATTTTAATTCTTAGGTATCTGTTGATGGTAACAATATAATACTTGTGCAGGATAAGTGGAATGACCCACACCATTAATCACCTACTAATCCTTATAATCCTTACCTCCTCCTTTATCTTCCATACTTGTCCTCTTCCATCACCCACACTCCCTTTCATCTAGTCTCCAACATGCATCCCTTTCCATCACTGACCTTCTCACATCCACCAAATGCTTCCACTTCCCCCACAAAGCTCCCTTTCTTCCAGCCTCAAACTCACTCCCACCACTGACCAGCTCTCACTTCCTACACCCTCCAATGACCTCCAAGTCCTCTTCCTTCTATATGCTTAACCCTCCACCCAGTCCCTTCTCTGGTAATAAACACCAAACCAAATGAAAACTATAATCAGGATGCAATTTCAAATTGAAGTTTAGATCCTATATTTTTATTGGGTTCTTTTTTGAATCCTGTCATATCCTCGTGCCTTCAGATCCAAATATCTCGTGAATCCAAACAATATACAGCCCAATATGTAATAATTTTATACTATTTAAGCAAGTACTCTTTAAAACTATGCAGTTTGACAGAGATTAACAAGTGGTCTGTATCTCACACTTTGCCCACCACAAAGCATATTCACAAAGAATCAACTGTTTATTGAGGCAAGAGAGAAAGAAACCATACACAATATCAATTAAAAAAAAAAAAATAACGATGTCATTAAGCCCATATGAGCTTTTTATCTATCCAATACAAAAGGTGATTTGGCAGCATCCAGTTTCAAGCATTAGAATAACAATAATATTTTGAAGCCTGAAAGTTAAATAAAACAATCTCTCACAAGCCAGTCCCTTTGATTCAAAGAGATAAAATGAAGCAACTCTTGGCATTAATTGTGGTTTCACAAAACATGGACTACATTGTCCCTTCAAGCAGCACTGGACTATAGTAAATAGAAAATACAAAAGGGGAATAGAATGTGAAATGGAATCTGAAACAAAACATAGAGACTGGGTTTTCAGAAAGAACAGATAAGGGAAAGAAGAAAATGAAGAGTTGCTGCACAGAACGAATGGCCGGAGTGGCATTTTACTGTAATCTATTATTTGGGGTAGCTGATTCAGAAGGCAACCAGAATACCGTCCTAAAGTGATCAGTAGCCGCTAGCATTTTATAAGTAGGGCAGCTGCTCCAATGATATAGGTGGACCTGCAGTTCTATCATAAGGACCACCATTTATAAATGCAATTGCTAACATAAAACTGATCCATTATGTCAGCCCAAAACCTTCTCTAACAATAATTCAGGAACAGTAAAAGTAGAAAAATGAATAGAAGATATAGATCCAACAAAAGGAGAATTTAACTAAAACAGTCACTGCACAACGTGAAAATGATATAGATAGTGAAATAATGATAAGCAAATTGCAAACAATAATGCTACTACAGATTTGCAGAACAGTGAGAAATCTCAAGATTTCACCAGTAAAGTTAAACATTAATTATTCTCATGCCAATGAAAGCTTTAAGAGACAATGAAAGAGAATTGAGTTTAGAAATTCTGCTTGCAGTAAGCTCTCCAAAGTATTTCAGCCACATCAATGAGACGACAAGTGGGAATCCTACAAAAACTGCAAAATGTGAAGGAAAGAATACAATTCTGATATATACAGCATTATGAAGCTGCAGAAGGACCATCGTAACCACATATTTTCTACAAGCATGTTTACAATAACTTGTCTAGTAGTTCATCATGCATAAATTCAAGAGGAAACATGTGCAAACAAAAATTCAATTATATACTGTTTACAAGGTAAAGTTTAAATATCAGAACTTAAGATTAGTAGACAAAACATTAAAATTATTTACAGTGTTGTAGATAGTACCGAAGAGCTAACTTGAGCCTGACAATCACTTAAACTTTTATAGATACCAACAGTATCCCCTTTCCGAACGACATAGAATGCATTGGCTTCTGCCTCCATTGATGGATGCTGCTTCACCTTTGGCAATCACAAAGTCTGTGAACACCGAGCAAAGAAGCACGAACATGAAATTCCATCGAGATGAAATTTAATTTAGGCACTCTAATGCCAGCATGCCATATCCCTCTTTCCCATGATGCACTAGAAAAGCCATATAAAGAACTCCTCATGATGACATGACTACTGCACGAAAGTAAAACTGCCGAATATATGTATGAAATGCAGTTCATCAGAGATTTTACACTTGCTACAAAGTTCACATGGGGGAATAATAAAATTAGAACCAAAATACCGACAAAACTCAAAGAAAACACAGATATTCTATATTTCAGTATGTTGCACTGTAGTTGCATGAGGTGGTCAGCAAACTGACATTGACAAGAATTGGATGCCAGATAAGATAGTCTAAAAGAATGATATAGTTATAGAAAGCATACTTAAACTTCCTTGAAAACTCTGTAGAACAGGGCCAAGGAAACAAACTAGTGACCAAAGATATATAGTTGGAAAGAGTGAGAAAGGGGTTACACAATCAAAAACAGCAGCAAAATACCATGGCCCCAGATACAACTTAGCATTAAGAGTTTGTTTGATCATTGAGAAAGCAAGACGAGAAAGTCGTAGAGAATTTTCTGGTCCAATATTTCACCATTATTGGAAAATTTAAGAGAGAAAGGAAAGAAGAAATTAAGAGCCTGCACACAGACTGAAATTTTTCCATCTTCTTTTGGATGGTGACTTTTGAGAGAAAATAGCAGAACTTGAGTGGATGAGAATAATACACATGTTTAACAGATAGAAATATGCATCTGTAAATAGATAGATAACTTTGTTGGAACCTATTCACAAAGTTAATCTTAATGGAGGCGAGACTGATGCATATAATGTCCTTGAAAGCAAAACTTGAGAGAATGGAGAGAATAGAATGCCAAATTTAAGCCCCACAAGACTTAGTATTTGTCAGTGTTCCACCTGGTGAAACTCTACATTTTAAACATTCAAAATGCTCTCTCTCTCAAGTTTCAAGCTGTTGTCTCTTGCTTAACAACAATATGACAATAAGAAACACCATCTTTCAAAGAATGCGCAAATGTGACGGCCGAGATTGACTGTTCAAATATATTTATGATATGAAACAAATGATTTCAGAATCCTACATCAAATATGGGTTTTTGATATATTTTCCTTAGAACACCTGGTGGAAAATTTGTGGATTTGAGATTTAATTTTAGCTTTTATAAACAGATAGATTCAACTGCAGTGCCATCTTCTCAACTCTCCATTGCTTCATTTGTTGGTTATAGAACCCTCAAACAGTCAATTGCAATCTCCACATTTTGCAGTTCTTAGAAAGTCAGCACATGTGAACTTCTTGTTGCATTTCAGTAACGAAGCAAGAGTGAAGGGCTGGAGGCATTTGCAAGTTCCATTTAGTTAGAACATCATAAAACAATGGGTTCCATGAGACTCAATCTTTCATGTGCTCTTGTGCTTAACCTCTCAAGTTTTGTTGTCAGGACTCAATATATCTCACCATCTCACCCAAATTATAAATAACCAAAAAAAAAAAAACAAAGTTACAAAACCATCCTAATCAAATGCGCACGCGTGTGTTTTTTTTGGTGGGGGGGGTGGTGGGAGGTGGGACAACTTCATCAAAGTTTCAATCGCACAACTTCTTAATATTACTTTAGAAAATTCTTCTCCAACATGGGGAGCTTCAACATTCAAAAGTTTAATTCTTTTAAAGGTCTTGCTCACCATCATTATAGTGTCAAATCAAGAACACATATCCGATTTACAACGTCCATGTATTTTTCACAAGTACGACTCTATTAGGAAGCATGTCTAGTAGCTTACAGAAGTTATATTTTTCAATATTGTCCAACTTTAAACAATCTACTTATATTGTGTTCCTTGACAATAATTTAGACCAAAAGTTTAAGTCCCCCTAGAAAGGGGCAGTTCTGCTGATATCATACTGTTCCAACAGGAAACCAGGACCAAGACACCTATAGGAGACCAGTTTTCTAGAACTAGGATGTCCCTACCACCCCAGTTGCGTCCCACAAATTGGGAAGCAGCAGATGGTCAAGATAGACTAGGATGGACCAAGATGGAAACCCTTTTATTTTCTTTTTCAGTAGGTATGGGCATTTTGGTACATTTCGACCACATCATCCTTACCCGATAATGTACCATTCCAGAAGCAAACCATGACATGGCCTAGTACTGAAATTTAAACCCTTGATTTAGACTATAGATGAATATTTCTGCATTTTTTTCTGACAAAATAATAATCAACCAAAGAAAATGAAAGTACATGAATAAAATTATTATTGTGCAAAAATCCTACTGGATCATTGATTGAACTTATAGCATTCAATTATTGATGGCACATCATCTTTCTTCTTGCATAGTAAAAGTTGTCGCCACACATCAAGCGCTCTCTCTCTTCCCCCCTCCTCCCTCCCTCTCTCTCTCTCTC
>KE504784.1:368892-390838 GCA_000441515.1 Elaeis oleifera | reverse complement strand
ATATATATATATATATATTTATATATATATATTCACAGAAAACATATATATTCACAGAAAGTCATAAGAAGTCATATATATTCATAGGAAGTCATAAAGAATTTTTTGTGAAAGAATGTTATAATTTTAGGCAAAGATATTTTCGTCATATAAAATTTTATACGAAAATATCAAACTACATACATTAAATGTGCGTCGGAAAGTGGTAGCTACATGATCCAATCGAAGGAAGCGGTGCACTCCACGTCAGATTTTCTACACCGCAGGCGATGCACAAAGAATTACTCTAATAGGTAAACTAGATCGAGACTTTTACCTGTTTGGATCAACCAAAACCCGAGCCCAACCCAACAACTGGGTTGGGTGGCCCGCCTAAGAGTTGATGAGCCCACTCAAGTCCAGAGCCTCCTTTTTCCTTGGTCACAGGTTGCATGCATGCTGCCACCTACCTCCCACCACCACTGGTGCGGATGCTGTCGTCCAACATATGATGTTACGTTTATTTTACCTCTACCGAAGCTTAGTGGTATATGCCACAGAGATCCAAATTAAGGTCCAAATATAGATCAAGCCATCCAATTACTGCAATGTCTTACATCTCTCATACGTTACATAATTTGAGACAAACCAACCTTATTCAGGATACAACAACAACAACGTCTGTTTAGGAGTTATGAAAGGTCGTATGACATGTAAGTCATGAAGCACCATCAATTCCACCTAGACCTTGGAATTTATTCAGAAACTGAATGGTTTTCCATCCTCTCTTCTGGGAAACCCATTGTGAAGTCTGCTGCGAAGGCATAGTTCAGGCCATCCCCATATGCGTTGCCCATTCCATAAGCCAAGCTCATACCATCTAGAAGGGGTAAAAGAGGTCAGAATACCTCACACTAGCCACCACAATATCAGGCACAATGGAATTGAAGATTTCATCATCTGCAGAGGCAGCAGGTTGCCCTTTTACAGCCTTCTTTGCTCGAATGACCTAGATATCAATTCGTTGGCAATGAAACAGACCGTACGTTAATTTGTGTTATATCCACTAATAAGGATGATACAAATCAAAATTGCAGGAAAATTAGAAAAAGTCAGGGTTTAATAAGGAGCAATATTACCAGTCTATCTTTATGGTCATCTTTGTATATCATGATAAAATCACCAATTTGGAGGCCATGAGTGTGAACAAAGTCCCCTGAGTTCATAGAAAGCCAAGATGAAAAGTATATTTAGCTGGCAGCAGATGACAACAAAGAGTTTTCTATCATCAAGAGTTTAATAGCAAGGATCTGGGAGATTACCCGTGTTGTCAAGTATGTACATCCTGCTTTTATTGTTAGGCCAGTATCTGTTACAGGAACATAAAAGAGTGAAGATACTCTTTGGATGGTGCTAACATGTTAGAATATACATAAACTTTATAAGAAATGAGAAGCCAACACCCTCTATGCATGCACGAGGACACGATTAAGTCACCATAACTATGCATTCATACAATATATGAAACCACTGTACTGACTTGTGACCATAATCAACTCGGCCGCCAACAAATCTTTTCTCGTAAGAAGTAGAAATTTAATTACTACCTTATTTAATTCTTCAAAATAAAAATGTCCTAGTTGGATTTAAGTTGAAGAAGCCAACATAACAGACTAAGTGCTTGCAATTTCTCCTATATCTTTGCACACAGACACACGTGCAATGCACATACACATACACACCACCCAGTGCAAATGCACAAGCATGCATACGCACAAGATTATGCATGCTCCTCTTTTATCTGAGTTCCGAAGTGCGAGAGGTGCAAGGTTAGATTCATATATCTGCAAATTTATATATAACTAATGTCTGGAGCATGCATCACATATGAGATAGAGAGCATGGCTTAACCCTTATAACTGGGTTTCTGGAGGGAATAATGTATCAAACATCTTAACATATTAAAAATGCTGACAAGCAAAAGACTTAAGTCCATACAAGCTACTGAAATCTAAGCCTTCCTTGTTACATATTAGATAAGACATCATAGCAAGGCCCAAGCAGATTCAGCCAGACCTGTATTTGAACGTCCAGACCTGAAAGGTCTCCAAATCATCCATGTTGATTTCAATACCATCCCTAGCTGTAAGGACTGGAAGGTAAGCTTCTGCCTCTCTCTGAAAATACAAAGGAATGTTCATTAAATAAATAGTGCATAATTGTAGCAAATGATGTTAAAAGTTCAGCAAGGAATATCCACACTAGCATACATCAAAGTTGTGCATGAAGGCCGACCTTTGGAAGAACAATTCTTCCCAGCGAACTAGCATCGCTGTGACTAAGCTCCTTTTGCAGGAGAAATCTCAAACCATCCACAGCTTGCTGCAATAAAGATCAGCAAGAATCTCTCAGGTAAAGATTGACAGGAATCACAAAATGAAGGTACTCATTTTTTTCCTCAAATATATTTAATTTACATCAGGATCAAGGGCTGGTATGTTCAAATCCAACATGCATGCCTGCAAGGTCGAGCGACTGAATATGTCAGACAGTGATTAGAGAAAGTGAACATTTATTATGCTAGTCACAAAGTCAAGGAGCTTCAATTAGAAAACAAAATCATTGGAGCTGACTTCTTGTATTATATTACTAGCATTTTGAAATTCTGGATGTTTTCTGGATTCTTCTGCGTATTTTTTTTTTTTTTTTTGACCTTCTTTGATTTCTTTCTGCTGGATTAGGAATTATTTCCCATGCAATTCTCATTTTCAACCTCTACAATTCTACCATACTTGACCATATGATATAATAAGAGAGCAATATACTGTTAGTTCACACTTTGAGGAAAAAAAAGAAAGGAAAGAAAAGGAAAACAATCAGCTAAACAGTTGAGCAATCTTAATTTGTTTATATCAGTCCTTTAACAATTGATTTTGATTCATACAACCACATAAAAGCATTGAATTATTGTTTAGGAAGAAATGCGTACATACCTATGCACATAATATATACATATATACACACACATACCAGTTATGTATGTGCACATTTGTAAATTTTGTGGCATCTCTTGAATTCTATCATTTTTGGGGTGTGTTGTCCTGTTTTCTGATCTGTTCTCTCCTTTTTTGTGCTCTTCTATATTTCCTAGATTTTCTTCAGTTTTTATAGCGGCATACAAGTTTTTGCCCATGTCAAGTCATTTGCAATTCTAATTTCACAACTATGGTATAACATGATGTGAAACAAGAACACGATGCTGCACTCAATTCATTGCATTTGAAGATTAAATCAATTGTGAGATATATGTTGGACTCCATGATGGTCGATTCAGACTATCGTGTTATGTGAAAGCCATGATTTGTCATTTTCGAAAGCTCCTTCGAGTGTTATAATCATCAAAACTAATAAATCTCAAGCCTTTAGATGCGTTAAAAAAATAAAATAAAAAGATAAAAAAACTCATGAATACAGTAGCAGCAGATAAACCGTTATGCCCGTTATGCAAGCTCGAGCTGCTACCAAGATTATAGCATGAAACAAGAATGTGATAAAATGTTCGATCGATCCACCAAATCTAAAAGGCATCAATCTCTCACAATCTGCAAATAGAATTAAGCAATCATGAGGGAGATGAATTCAATTTTACTCGAGCAGATCTTCCAATCTATCGAAACTGGCTCCGAAACGGTATGATGTAAAGAACCAGCACAACAGAATTAGAACTGTAAATATATCATGCTTGTAGATGAGCCCACCATATATTAATGGGCCGAAATCATGGAGGATCTCCTCTACTCTCTAAAGAAGAAAGCTTCGAGCTTTGAATCATGGAAGGAAAAGGAAGTGAATCCACAAAAACATATCTAGATGAACAGAAGCTACCAACTTCGAACAGGCGGGATCGAGCGGACGGTCCAGATCCAGGATCTAAACCACATCAAAGACCATCCAACCGATTGGCCCAGTTGTTGAAGGCCCATCAACTCGAGGAGCCATGAACGAACAGTCGCAGCAAAATCAGAAGAGTTCGACGTAGGAAAGAGCAGCGTGCTTACACGAGCCCCAGGCTGGGGGGCGGTATCGGGCGGCGGGGCAGCGACAGGCTGGGAGTCTTCCGGGCGGTGCCTGGCGGCGGTCCTTCTCCTGCGGCTCGCCTGGAAGCCCACGGCGCTCCGGAGATCGGGTGCATCGCCGTGCGCGTCCTCCGCCTCTCTGCCCGAGGGATTGGCCGCTCTGGCCGCGCCGCGGGTTCCGACCATCGGCGTAATTGAGTGGATTCGGAGCTATGCTAGGCTTAGGGCCGGTGAGGGAGAGGGGATAGGGGAGGGACTAAAGCAGAATTAAGGAAAAGGGGAGAGAGAGCATGGGATGGAATGGGGTTGGGGTGGAGTAAATAAGGGGATGAGGGAGTTCAGGGAAGTGTAGGTGGAAGTAGCGAGAGGAGGGGCTCCAGGTGTCGAAAGGGCTCTGATTTCACTGTCCCGGGAATCAATGGACTTTTTTTACGACCCAGATGGATCTCTCCCTCTACCCGCCCCGCCCCGCCCCGCCCGCCCCGCCTTCTCTCTGAGACGTGTATAGAGAGCGGACAAAGCGAACTGGTTCTAGTTCTCACCGCGGGGAGCACGAGAGTGAAAGGTTTTTCGATTAATGACGAATGTGTCCCCTTTGGAGCGAAGGTTGAAGTAGGAGCGCTGGAGTCTGAGAGCTGAGGTGCGGTCACCTCCCTTCTCTCCCAGCGGGATCGTGATAAAAAATCTCAAAGTTCATAATCTAGTTTGCCGGATTACCTTTTATTTTCAATTTTTATTATTTTATTATAAATTTTGCCAATGACCCATGTTGGTGCATTAAATCAATCTCGAGATATATGATATCATCGTACGAAATCAAAGAGATATCAATCTTAAAGTATTGGATCCCAATATACCAATTTACCTATTGGCAGATTTAGCTCGATATTTTAATGAGCTGAATAAAAATATCTTTATATCTCTATCCGATCTCAGTTAACAAAAAATATTCAGATCGGATATATACCGATCTAAACCCTGATATCTTTATCTGTGATGAATGTTATGGCATTTCTATTTCACCCCGATCATCTATCGAGATAAGCTTTGATTGTTATAGACTTAACTATTCTGCAAATATCATGATGGTTTTTCAACCAGGCCACAGCTGACCACAATATCATATCCAGCTCATATACATAGCTGTACGCCAGCTTATTTACAGATAGCTCTCAACCGCCTAACAAATTTCTCTAACGATCTAATAAACTCTGGAATGACCTCCTCAACCCTCTATAAATAGAAGGTTAGGGATCCTCCATCGATAAGTTTTACTCTCTGAAACTAGGAAAACTCTGTCAGTAAGTAATTAAGCTAGACTCTTGGCTCCTAACCAATTCTCCTTCAGTTCAATTCAATTTCTCTCACTCTTCCACTCTTTTCCATCCCTGTTCTCAAGGTTCGAACTGACTTAAGCATCAGAGGGTCAAAAACTGGAGGATCCCCATCTAGTTTTTTGACTGGTTTTGTAGATTGAAAGAGTTTTCGCTAGATCGCAAGGATTGCTCCAACCCAATCTCACCCAAGTCGATTCATTCTACTCTAGATTTTGAGCCCTGCGATAACAGATTGGTGCTAGAAGGAGGACCTCTCTTTGATTTTTTTTTGAAAAGATGGTCAAGACAAGAGCTTAGCATCCCTCTCCCTTCGCTCTAGAAGGAGTACTAGAGGTGCCACCACAACAGTCAATTGCTGTTGATCCTCAGCAATTCAGTTTTCTTATTTAGCAAGTCTAAGTCCTGATAGCAGCTGTTCAACAGCTTCAAAAAGAGAGGAGCAACCATCGAAAGAAGCTCCTCTCCTAAATACTTTATCTCAATATAGCCCTCAACTAGCCCATCAAGATGAACACCATATTGATGAGTCTAACAGGGAATTTGCCCCCAGCATTCTGAAAGTTCAAGGAGGGGGCGATCTGGAGCACAAGATCCTGAATCTTAAAAGATATCTGATGGAGCTCCAGGTAGGAGGTCGATTTCAGAATAAAGATAATTTCAATCTTCGATCTCCTTTCTCTCATGAGATCTTGAGTAAATCAGTTTCGAATTGGTTCAAGATGCCCGCCATTAAGTCTTTTGATGATTTTGCTGATCCCGTGGATCATATCGAGAGTTGTAGGCCCTCATGGCTTTACAAGAGGCTTCCAATATCCTATTGTGCATTGCTTTTCCTGCAACTCTCAAGAAGGCAGTGAGGTTTGGCTTTCTGGACTCCCACAAGGGTCCATCTCTTCTTTCGAGTAGCTTAAGAGATTGTTTGTCATTTATTTTGGCACTAACAGATCTCATTTGAGGTATATGGATAGTCTCTTCTCTATTTAGCAGCAGGAAGGAAAGGATCTCTGGAAGTATGTGGTTCATTTCAACGCGGCCATCCTAGAGATGAAAAATTTTAATGAATCAGTTACCATGTCTGCTTTGAAAAGAGGACTCTGGAGCAATCGTCAGATTTTTTTTTGAATAAAATTTTTTGGATACCTACGATGAGATGCTCGATCGGGTGCGTAAGTATGCCCAGGCCGAGGAGGAAGCCATCTTAAGGCAGACAAAGAAGGATAAAAATGAGAAAAATAGAAGAGAAAAATGATGAGATGCAGCAAACTGAAAATTCAAATCGATCTCAAAAAAATCTGAGATCAAGGAGTCCACCTCGATATTTTAATTCTTATGCCTCTTTGTCCGCCCCCCAAGCTCAAATTCTGATGGAGATTAAAGGAGAAAGATATCTCTAAAGGCTTGGTTCTTTGAAGGCCCCTCCAGAGAAGGGAGACAAATGAAAGTATTACCACTTCCATAAAGATCAAGGCCACGATACTGAGGAATACAGACAACTGCAAGATGAGATAAAAATCTTGGTGCATTGGGGTTACCTCAGTAAATATGTCAGATCGATCAAACTTGGGGAGTACAGGCCTCCAGCAGAAGAAATTTCTGATAATAACAACCGACCAACTGCTGGTGTTATCAATATGATATCCGACATCCTATCTGGTATTGATGATCCACCTCTCAAAAGGCAGAGAACTGAAAATATTTTTTTTCTAAAATAATGTTAAAGGGATCCAAATTTCTTATAATGATGCTGTTGTCGTCTCTATGACGATAACAAAATATGATATAAAAAGAGTTCTTGTTGATAATGAAAGCTTTGCTGATGTATTGTTCTATGATGCTTTCTTAAAAATGAATCTGACCGGACAACTCAGGCGAATCGGTACTCCCTTCATCGAATTCTCAAAAAATCTGATAGCAGTTGAGGGAGAAATCACTCTATCGATTACGATGGGATAGGAACCCAGACAGTCAACAGTGCAGTTTACTTTTCTGATAGTTAGAGTCCTATCTGCTTATAATGCTATCCTCGACCGACCTGATCTTAATGCCCTCAAGGCCATTGTCTCTACTTACCATCTATTGGTGCATTTTCCAACTAAAGAGGGAGTTGATGAGATGCATGGCGACCAGACGATGGCTCGATAATATTTTATAATTTTTGCTAAAATAAATCAATCGATAGAAACTGTGCCAGTTGATATACCGGATGGACTAGATGAGGTCGGAAGAATCCGAGATGAATCAGCTGAAAGGCTTGAAGCCATTTCTTTGGAAGGTGATCCGAAAAATGGTCCAGATCGATGTAAATCTCAAGCCTGATTTGAGAGAAAAATGATCAAGTTTCTACGAGTAAATACCGACATCTTTGCTTGGTCAGCTTCTGATATGCCTGGCATCCTCGTCGATGTGATTATTCATAAACTCAATGTGGATCCAAATTTCAAGCCAGTTCAATAGAAAAAGAAGTTTTACCTCAAAAAGGCAAAAAACTATTGACGAAAAAGTTGATAAGCTTTTAAAAATAAGATTCATCAGAAAAACTTATTATCCGAAGTGGATAGCCAATGTTGTTATGGTCAAAAAGGCTAATGGCAAATTGAGGATATACATCGACTATAAAGATCTCAATAAAGCTTGTCCAAAGGATAATTTTTTTCTGTCAAAAATTGATCAACTTATAGATGCTATCTCTGGTCATAAGCTCCTCAGCTTTATAGATGCTTTTTCAGGCTATAATCAAATCCAAATGGCTCTAGAAGATGAAAAAAATACTATCTTTATCATCGAAAGAGATTTATATTGTTATAAAATGATGCCTTTTGATTTTAAAAATGTAGGTGCTATATTCCAACGCCTCATCAATGCAGTTTTCAAACAATAAATTGATCGGAATATAGAGGTCTATGTTGATGACATGATAATAAAGAGCATCGAAGAGGATCGGTATATTACTAATCTGAAAAAAGTATTTGGAGAACTTAGAAGGCACCAGATGAAACTTAATTCCAACAAATAGACTTTTGGAGTTGGCTCAGATAAGTTCTTTGGCTTTCTCATTAATTAAAGAGGAATAGAAGCTAATCTTGAAAAAATTAGAGCTTTATTAGAAATGAAATGTCCGGCCTCTATTAAGAAATCTAGCGGTTCACCAGACAGATAGCAGTTCTCAGTCGATTTATTTTCAGATCAGCTGAAAGATGCCTTTCATTCTTTAAAATATTGAGAAATATTAAAAATTTCAGCTAGATAGAAGAATGTCAGACTACTTTTGAAGATCTTAAAAAGTATCTCGGCTCTCCACCTCTTCTTTCTAAACCGATCGAGGGTGAAGAATCGTGCATGTATATTTTTGTCTCACCTTTTGCAGTCAGCTCGATTCTTATCCGAAAAGAAAGAAGAATTCAAAGGCTTATCTACTACACCAACAAATTGCTGTGAGACGCAGAGATCTGGTATAAAAGACTGAAAAATGATATATGCTCTAATCGTGGCAGTCCGGAGACTCAGACCTTACTTTCAAGCTCATACTGTGGCAATATTGACAGATAACCACTTAGATAGATATTACAAAAAGTTGATACTTCATATGGGATCGCCAAATGGGCCATTGAACTCAGTGAATTTGATATCCATTACCAACCTCGAACTGCAATTAAAGATCAGGTGTTAGTTGATTTCGTTGCAGAATGCACTGTCCCAAATGATGGGTCAATCCCAGCTAGTCCTAAAAATGATGATTTATTCTGGATTTTATATATGGATGGAGCCTCAAATTTTCAAAAAAGTGATGCCGATTTATTCTGACTAATCCTAAAGGGTTCGTAATTGAACAGACCTTAAGGTTCAATTTTAACACTTCCAATAATGATGATGAATATGAAGCCTTAACGACGGGTCTTAAGATGACAAAAGAACTTGAAGTCAAAAATTAAAATTTCACAGATATGCAACTTGTCGTCGGTCAAGTTTGAGGTCAATTTGAAGCCAAAGATTCCATGATGGCTCATTACTTGTAGAATGTAAAATAACTATCCAAAAATTTTGAAGAGTTTGAAGTACTTCAAATTCCTAGATTGAAAATGCCCAGGCTGATGCTCTATCGCACCTCGCCATCTCGAGTTTTTTTTGAATCAAAAAGTATTGATTGAACAGTTGGACAGGCCTAGTATTGAAGTACTCTTCATATTTCAAATTGATCATGAGTCGAGTTGGATTGATCTCCTCATGAATTACATATCTAAAGAAGTTCTACCCAATGATCCAATCAAGATCAGAAGCATTAAAAGACATGCCCCATGGTATGTTCTCCAAGAAATTTATTATATAAAAAGTCTTATTCTCTTTCTCTATTTTGATACTTGATGCCATATAAAGCTGACTATACACTTCGAGAAGTGCATGAGAGTATATATGGAAACCATTTCGGGGGCAGGACACTTATTTATAAAGTAATTCGACAAGGTTACTACGGACCCACTATTCAAAAAGATGCAGCCGATCTTGTCAACAAGTATGATCAATGCCAAAGATATGCTAATATCCAACATCAACTTACTACTGAGCTTATTTCTATTGCTGTCCCTTGACCTTTTGTAATTTGGGGGATAGATATACTGGAGCCTTTCTCAATAGCAGTAGGCCAAAAAAATTTTTGATGGTAGCTATTGATTATTTCATAAAATGGGTAGAAGTATAACCATTAGCTCAAATCATAAAGAAAAAATACAATATTTTATCTGAAAATTCATAATCTGTCGTTTGGTTTATCTTGGATCATCATTACTGATAATGGTCGGTAGTTTGACAACCCCAAGTTTAAAAAATTTTGCTCCAAATTTCATATTGATTATCGACTCACTTCTGTTGGGTATCCATAGTCGAATGGTGAGGCTGAAGTAATCAATAGAACTATCCTTTATGATTTGAAGATAAAGCTCACTAATGCAAAAGACTGTGGGCTGAAGAGCTGCAGAGTGTACTGTCGGCATACGGAACCACACATAAGATTTCGA
This sequence comes from Elaeis oleifera, assembly GCA_000441515.1. Lineage (NCBI taxonomy): Eukaryota > Viridiplantae > Streptophyta > Magnoliopsida > Arecales > Arecaceae > Elaeis > Elaeis oleifera. Next base: position 380,437 of record KE504784.1, on the reverse strand, counting down.
TAGAAAAAATTTCTTTCAGACTCACTTATAGGACTGAAGCTGTGATCCCAGTGAAGATTGGCTTATTATCTGACAGAATCATAAATTTTCATGAGGCAACTAACTCTGATCGGTTGAGGACCGATCTGGATCTTCTTGATAAAGTAAGAGAACAAGCCCATGTCAGAATGGCGACCTATAAGTAGAGGATCGCTCAGTATTACAATATCTAGGTGAAGCTGAAGTCATTTTAGAAGGGTGACCTCATCCTGATCAGACGAGTTGAAGTTTCAAAGCCTACTAAGCAAGATAAATTAGCTTCCAATTGGAAAGGATCTTATCGAGTCACTGATGTAGTTCGTCCAGAGACTTATACAATTGAGAATTTAGACGGATTTATTATTCTCCATACTTAAAATTCTAAAAATCTCAAAAAATATTATCAATGAAAATACTCTAACAAGTTCTTTCTTGTATGTCATGTCCTCCCTATTTATCGAAATTCGATCCTTAAGTTGGTAAAGCTCCGAAGGGCACACATATTAATCTGGATTTCAGTCCGTTGAAACTTCGAAGGGCACACATATTAATCTGAATTTCAGTTCGGTGAAGCCCTGAAGGGCACATATATTAACCCGGATTCTAGTTCGGTGAAGCCCCGAAAGGCACATATATTAACCTGAATTTCAGTCCGGTGAAGCCCCGAAGGGCACACATATTAATCTGGATTCCAGTCCAGTAATGCCCTGAAGGACACATATCAATCCGGATTTCAGTCTGGTAAGGTCCTGAAGGGCATGAATACAAATCCAGATTTCAATCCGGTAAAGCCCCGAAAGGCATACATATGGATCCGAATTTCAGTCCAGTATAGCCCAGAAGGGCATGAATACCAATCCGAATTTTAATCCGGTAAAGCTCCATAGGGCACATGTATCAATCTGGATTCCAGTCCGATAAAGTACTGAAGGACATGAACACCAATCTGGATTCCAATTCGGTAAAGCCCTGAAGGGCACTGATGTTAATCTGGATTTCAGTCCGATAGAGCCCCAACGGGCATGAATGTTTATCCAGATTTTGATCTGGTAGAGCCCCGAAGGGCATAAGTATTCATCTGGATTTTAGTCCGGAGAAGCCTCGAAGGATTTAATCCCCCCATTGACCGACGAGTCTTGTGCCGAATATGAGATCTAAAGGTTTATGTTGATTTCTAGAGTGAGATTATCTTTGAGGTCTCCTGAAAATATTGATCTCTAGATCGAATCTCAAAACTTGATCCGTTCGCGGTCATGCAAATAAAGGTACATCCAGCCCTTCATTTTTAATTAATCAATGATGAGTGAATTTAAGGTTATCAGTTTTTGATTCTGATTGAATTAGTTATCAGTTTTCAATTCTGTTAATTTATAAAGATACATATGATTATTTTATCTCGGCAAGCGATGAAATCTGCTAGACTATATGACTCAAATATGCCTGAGAAAATATCTTTTGCATTGATATTTAAAGAAGATACAAAGATAAGAACCTACATCAGATTTACATGTTTCAAAAAAAAAGAAGAAGACCTATATCAGGTCGGTACATTCCGAGAAGAAAGAAAAATTTCTATTGAATGATCATTGGTGTATCGGAGCTCTCCTTGGTTGGTTCCTTTTTGGATTGTTCCGGCTTTTTCGGTGTCAGTGATAGTAGGCTCTGCGGCTGGGGCGGGCTCCGATTTCTTATCAACCTCGAGGACTTTAGTCTCCGCTGGGGGCACCATGGATATGGGTTCCACAATAATAGCTTTGATTGCATTCACCTCGGTAGGAGACCGATCAGACTCTTTCGCTGGCTCCTCCATCGCTTCTTGGGCGATTCAAGATCTCCCTTTACTCTTATCTCGACGGTCATCCTTGGAGTGACTTTAGAGATGTCTACCTCGAGATATAGTTTCTTGATCAGATTGCGGCACTGGTTGAAAGTGTAATCGTTCGCACCTTCAGAGCTTTCATACACTTCATTCTCGAACTTCTTGAAAGCCTTGTACAATTTCACTGCCTTGGCCACCTTGTCTTGCTCTTTCTTAATTTGTCTCTTCAAGTCTCGATGGCCTTCTCTGAGCCTTATTAGCCTTTTCCGTCTTTCTAAGCCTCGACTCCAGTTTTTATTCTTCTCTGCAATAGTATGCAGATCAAAATCTTCTCCTACTCGTTGATTTTTGTTGAAGGTCCAGTAAGTTCTGATTCTTTCCTTCAAAGCCTTCAATTTTCCTCGAGTTGATATTTGAGTCCGACGGTGAGTTCAGACTCCTTTTTCTTCTCCTCTTGGATAATGATAGATTGGCATCCATGATCTTTTTATTCTTCAGTAGGTAGACCATATTCTCATACATGACTTTGGAATCAACGGTGACCTACAGGACAAAAGATTCAGTTCGATCATTCATCGAAGAAAAAAAAGAAGAGAAATGCTCACATGCATGAGTTATTCAAGTCCATGGTTGACGATCTCCTCTTATTTATTCTTCCGACGCACCTCCAGATCAACTGTCAGCATTACAGATTCAAAAAGATCTCTGCTAGTCGGGGTCGCTCCAGGGAGTGACATTTTAGTCATAGCATACCCCTTGGCCGAGCTTGATGGGACCTCAGAAATTGCAGTTGGTCTATACCCGAGCTCCTTGGAAGGTGGTGCAGGTCGGGCGTTATTGTTCTTGATCCTCACCACGGTGGGTTGTCGAGGTGGTTCCAGTGACAGTACCCGAGAAGAGTTTTGCATCTCCAGGAGGCTTCATTTCTTTTCGAGGTGGCCGAGGAAGGAGTCACCGATGAAGATCAAGATGGCGCCGGAGCAGGAAGAGATTCCAAACCCTTAACTCTTTTTGGCACGGGGATAGTGACGGATGGTTTGGTTGGTCCTTCCCTTCCTCTCCTCCACCTTTGCTGGATTGAACCTCATCTTGCATCAAACATGTATTTCAGAATAATGAAGATAAAAAAAAAGAAAGAAGCTAAAAAGTAAAATCCTTCGATCTTACCCTGAAGAGAGTACAGACTGATACCGACATCATACAATGCCTGATCATTTATTAAAGAAGAAACTTGAGTGTTCTGATGGTAATCAGGGTTGAATGAGCCACCTCATCTCCAGAAAGAATTTCATGATGAGAATTATATTCCATGTCTGGATGCCCCCAGGAAGTTCTAAAACTCCATATAATCGAGATCCGGACAAAGAAAAATAGTCTTTCCAATCGTGAATTGAAAAGAGAAGGCTAGGTCTAAATTTACAACTCTTCTGAGGTGAGAAGTACCACAAATCTTTCTTACTTAGATGCCTTTTCAAAATGACCAAAGATCTAAATAAGGAGATCCTAAGGTCTATATTGGAGGAAATTGCACATGATGATGAATAAATACTATGATCATTATAATGGAATTTAGAGTTATTTGAGTGAGGTGGACCCTACAGAAATCAAAAATATTGCAGAAAAAGGGATGCAAGAGAAACCGCAAGCCAAATCGAAAGGATTCATCATAGAAGGCTATGCAACCATCAGGAGGTTCAGAAACCTGACCTTCCATATTCGGCACTATTATTTTATATTCATCGGGTATATCATACTTGTCTCTAAGGGCTATGAGTTTCTCTTCGATCAAGACAGATCTCTTTATTTTTGGATCGAGGTAGTCCGTGAGACCATGCACAGGAGATTCTGCACCGTGATCCGAACTCTCTTCACTTAACAAGCCAGTTTCAGGATCCTTTAGGGATGGATTTTCTATCTCTATGGTCAGTAAGAGTTGGGTCGATCTAACTTGTGGGTCATCTATGGTCTCCTTCCCTTTCTACTTCTATTGAACATGTTCTTAGAGGAAAAGTATGAAAAAAAATAAAAAACTCGAAAGAGGAAGAAGGGCTACCTACGGTTGAAAGAGAACAAGGCTCAAAAAGGGTGAATGAGAGTGGACTGGTACCTAGAAGAGAAATAGATGAAATCCTCCCAAGAAGATGAACAGTGGACTCCTCTCCTCCTGCTCTGACGAGGCTCTTCACTGTCTCCGGCAATTGTTCGACGTCGAAAAACTTCTAAAAATATTTCAGCAGCACCTTCACATGATAATAGAAAAAATGAACAGTGACTAGGGGTAAAAGTCTTTTATAGACAAACTGATGGCCTGGATTAACTGATCTCTTTGTCGATTTTTGACACCTGACATTAATCCAACGCTCGATCAAACGATGGTTAGACGTACCTCCCCCTAGATTCTACCATGATGGACTAATCCATGCCTAAGCTGAGAAGCCAACCAGACGTTGACAGTTGTTACACTTTTATTTGATATTTTTAGATCGCCCGTCCAAGCAATGATGAGGAAGATCTGGTGGATCATTTTCTAAAAGGTCAAGTCCCTTCATTTTCAATCAAACAATTAATTTTTATGCTCTCGAGGCATGATGCATTTATTCCAGACAGTGACGACATCAGTCCGAAAAATTTTGAGATAAAATATAGAGATAAGATCTTCTGATCGATAAAAATTAGATCAAAAGTCAAATATAAAGATAAGATCTTATGATCGATGAAAATCGGACTGAAAATTTAAGTACGGAGATAAGATCTCCTGATCGATAAAAAATCAGATCAAAAATCAAATATGGAGATAAAATCTTCTGATTGGTGAAAATTGGATCGAATAATTCAAGTACGGAGATAAGATTTTCTAGTCGGTATAAAATCGAACGAAAATTAAATATGGAGATAAGATCTCCTGATCGATGAAAATCAGATCGAAGATTCAAGAGTGGAGATAAGATCTCCTAATCGGTAAGCGACCGAATCAAAATGCAAACATGGAGAATAGATCTCTTGGACGGTAGATAACTGAGCTAGAAAGACTGATTCAAAATAAGATGTCCCGACTGATAAAATCCGATCTTTATGACAAATACTTATCAAATTGGTGATAACCCTATTTTATGAAGATACTACTACTTTCTGATCTGATTAGAAAATTATCACTTAGAACATAGAAAGTGGGGGGCAAAGTATTGATGCATTAAACTAGCCTCGAGACACGTGATATCGTCATACGAGATCAAAGAGATATCAATCTTAAGGCATCGGATCTCAGTATACCAATTTATCTATTGGCAGATTCAGCTCGATATTTTATCGAGCTAAATAAAAGACATCCTTATATATTCTATCCGGTCTCACAAAAAATATTTAGGTCAGATATATACCGGTATGAACTCTGATATCTTTATCCGAGATGAATGTTATGATATTTCTATTTTACCCCGGTCATCTATCCAAGTGAGCTTTTATTGTGATAGACTTAACTGTTCTGCAAATGCCACGGTGGTTTTCTCAACTAGACTACAGCTAGCCACGATCTTATGTTTAAGCCAGACTCTTAGCTCCTACCTAGTTCTCCTCCAGTTCAATTTAATTCTTTCACTCTTCCACTCTTTTCTATCTCTGTTCTCAAGGCTCGAACTGATTTAAGCATCGGAGGGTCAAGAACCGAAGATTTCCATCCAATTTTTGACTGATTTTGCAGATTGAAGGAGTTTTCGCCATATCGCAAGGATTGCTCCAGCTCAATCTTATCCAAGTCGATTACTCTACTCTAAATTTCGAACCCTGCAGTAATAATTTATAAAGATGCACATCCTGGCAAGATAACTGTAAACCATCACAGTTCATATAGTACGCATGTTGCGTGATCAATCTATAAGCAACAATATTCCCCTCTGTGTGTCAAAGCAGTCTAATCTATTCATCTTATTATAAAGCTTGCATTTCACCTTTCTTTTGAAGAAAATGTATTTTCCAGAAAAAATTTGCCAATATTATATGAAGCTTACATACTATAAGTATATATTTATAGACCAAAAATTCTATGTATTAAATCAAATAAATGATAAACTTTTAATTAGTGCAAGACTACCTATAGAAAACTAGGATAGAGAAATCCTGTATGCAAAGCCATCTAGTTTACATATCATATAAGATTTTTTACCTTTGTCATAGATTTACCGCCATCTATTATAGCAAATATGGGTCATAATCAACAAATCGAATACTATCTAGCGATTCTTTTATTAAAAAATTAAATTTATTATGTTTCAAGCATAATCAATAATGGCACCCTATATAGGGGACTATCCTTGCAATTGTAGGGCTTCTTCCATCTATACACCAATTTATAATAAAAATAACAAGGACACCTTTCATCTGTACACAGACCCACTCGACTGAAGGACTATATTGTAGTATAGAAGGGAAGACATTATTAGTTCCATATTAGTGATGAGTCAAGAAGGATTCTGACTTATATAAGAGGAGATCATTCTTCTTACATAAAGCGTTTTTGAAGGAAAAAATTATGAGGCCCATACACCAGAATGGACAATATCTTATGTATCTAACCATGAAACTTTGGCCGTAATAACTTTTATATAACATATGGATCTTTGGCTGCAATAATTCCTATAGTTCCAACTTTTAAACTCAAAATTTACATTCCATCCAAAACAGGGAGGATCTATTTTCCCTCAAATTGGCTGATCCCTTCTAAGCACGCGCAGGCAGTTGTTTGGGGGTGGGTGTGGGCGGTGGTGAGCGTACTGCGATTAGCTGCACCCGACGGATGGGGAAAAATTAAAGGTGGAGGGCAAAATGGTCAGTTCACCAAGTATCATGTCGCTCGCTACCGCTTCTCTCTTCCTCCCAAAAACTTCTTCGGCCTCGTTCAGATCATCGGTGGTCTTACGCCAATCAAAGATGCTCTGCGTGATTTCCGACAGATGGCCTCATCCCTACCGTCCAATCGTTTTCCGTCTCCGTCGCTCCCTTACGAGCCCCGGCACTGCACTTAATCCCCGTCACCCGCCGTCTCCTTTCCCGCGACCCAATCAGCTGCCGATCTCCCGACTCCGAACACCGCATATCAGTAACGTCGTCCATCGTCATTCTTTCTTTACAACATATGCGATTTGAATTATTATTTAACATTAAGATTTTGATTGCTATAAAACTGCTACAACTGAATAATAATAATAATAATAATAATAATATTATTATTATTATTATTATTATTATTATTATCATCCAAATCATTGGTTTATGTAATAAATATTGTTAAACAATATAATTCTTTATGAAATATTGAAATTATTTTTTAAATATTATTAAAATAATGAATTTTAATAATAATTATTATTTTATTTATATAATGACTATTATAATAAGATGATGGTCACCAAACTGCCACTATTTAAATACATGTTATTGGTGCATGTAATGAGATGAAACCCTCCGAACCGTTATAACAGCATTACTGCCCAACATGGTGTTAGGTGTCAAAAACTTGAAGCTCACGTGGCAGGATATGAAGCATCGTTTGAGGTGTTTTGTTATAGACAAATTGAGATCGAGTAACAGATCCATGACGGACGGCAGTGGAAAATGGTTACGGACATCCAACACGTGAACGTAACGGGCCACGGCGGTTTTATCTTTCGTGCAAATCTATTGCCGTTACCGATAAGTTTCCCGAATCCGAATCGGGAAAACGCGTGTTGGAGTGTTGACAATCTATCGTAACAGCTGGTATCGAGTTGGGGGATCTCCCTCCAGACCCACTGGGTATATGCAGTCAGACGAGCGTCTCAGGCTCCATTGGGCACTTGGAAGAAGCTCAACATGAAATTTTGCATGCTTTGGCAGGCTTCCATGTGTCTCGCTGTGGGGAAAATTATATCCTATGCTGCATGCAGTATATAATTGTGGATGGCATAAATTATAGTTGCTTATTCTTCTAGGCTTTATTCATCGAATGCTCATATTAGTGCCCTATTACAGAAATGAGTAGGGGTAAGTATTGATCGATTCAGATCAGTTTCATGCTCAAATCTAAGTCGAATCAGTCTTAAATAGTTTGATATTTTAAAATTAAATCAGATCAATAGAAGCTTGAAACCAAGCCAAACCAATATGATTTAAACGATCTGATTTGGTTTGATTTACCGGTTTATATTTTTTTTTGATTCATAAAGATATTTTTTTTCATATAAAATACTGTCAAGAGAATTTATCAAGTAAATGGTTAAATTGATATAAATATTATCACTTAACAAATAAATTTTTAATAAATACCATCATTAAGGGTTAAGATAAAGATCTCCAACATATTACAAAAAAAAATAAACAATCTAGTAAGTAAGTCATTTAGGATTTCAATTAATCAACACAAACTAAATTGATAAACAACACTCTAAATTCAGAATTATTTTTAATATATTAATACTTCAATATAAACAACATCCTAATCAAAATGATGTTGTTTTACTAAAATCAGTTTAGATCGGTTTGAGAAAGATTTTATTTACTGACAAATCTGAATCAATCCAACTTAATTTTTTATATGTCAAAAATCAATCAAACAAAATCGAATAAAATTTTAAATGAAACCAAATCTACGATTTGATTCGGTTTCAATGGTTTGATTGGTTTGGATTTGATTTTTGCTTGCGCCCAGAAATGAGCAGTGATTTTGGTATGTATGATCACGTGGGGCATGTCATGTAGGACATAATGTTATCTCCTCACTGCATTGCAAGGTGCAAAAAAGTTGGATTGATTCCACATTGATGATTTGTCCCTAGAGGTGACAATCCATCTGATTAGCTTCATGCTCTAGCCATAGTTCTTATGTACAGCTCCAATCCATCAACTTACACTCGACCTGCTTGACCTGTAAACCAATATGGGCTCATATGAGACATGCCTATATAATGTTAGAGTCGTGATACAGGATCTAGCTGTCAAAATGTAAGAGCAAGTATCTGGATTGCATGCAGTAGTTGCTCAGCATCTATCCCAAGCTCAACAGGTGTGGTAATCGACGAATTCCATGTCGGTTGTTTGCCAACAGAGGTGGCAACGGATTGGACCAGGGTCATGCTTGAGGCGTGGGCACGCCGGACCAATATTGGTGAGAGGTTAGACATATTAACATCTATTCGACTTGTTAACTTCTAAACCATGGGCTAGTGTAAGTTTCCACATGACCCAACTAGCTTCGCTATCTATGTTTGGTTCCACACGTAGCAAATATTAGAGTGGTTATTGTATGCATCAGCTGGGCAACACCTATCCCTTGCCTTGCAGGCTTGGTCCTTTTGGTAGGACTGCTACATAAGGGTAACAACGAATGGTGCCTGAACAACACTTTCTAATAGATCAAACCTAGAAATTTGCACTAGGCCTGGTTGACCTGTAAATGATGGATTCGCGCATATGCATCGTGGATTTAACTGTTGGAAGTTAGTAGTAACTACTTATGCATAAATATCCTTCCACCACCAGAGACCTCCATTCAAGTTGGTGGTGGAAGGCAATTGGAATTTTGGGAGATACGTAGTAGTAACGTAGTCAATGATGATGCATTACGGAAACCTGAGTTGCATTAATTAAAACAATATAAAATTTCAGCTTCCAGATCCTGTTTGACTGCTTAGAAAGGTCTTACTTATCAAGACATTATTGTATAAAATTAGTTATTCTTGTTTCTTGAAATCTATTCTGTGCATCTAAAGTGGTTTGAGCAATTTATAGAATCAATGCTGAGTAGTGGGCTTAACATGGACAAGTTATGTGGCTGTTATCATGGGCCGTTGGGCCTAGTTAAGGGGTTTGGTTTGTTCGGCTGGGTAATGTTGTTTCCAGCCCGTTATTTACTTCTGGAGAGAGAAAGGGAAAAAAGAAGAAGAAGAAAAAAAAATGGAAAATTGATTTATATATATATATATATGAAAAGGAAATAATTCCATAAATATACTATTAGGTGGACCAATAAAGTTGATTACTTCAAGAAGAAGTTTGAGAACCTGGTTATATATTCAAAGGCAGGACAGTGCAACAATGGGGAGATCCTGAGGACCATTTGTACCTTTGGTGGTCTATTATTAAGAATGGCTGCCACAATAATATGAAAGGCTTGCAGACGTCACAACAATATCTAAGTTAGGTGCATCCGTTGTAGGGAAAAGCTCGCATGACTTCATGATGCATAGCATTATTAGTTTGAATGGGACAAGCACAAAGCCTCTCCAATCCTAAAGGGAGCACAAGTGCGCTACAACAAAGTAATCTTTTGGTAGTTGAGAAATCCGTAAAAGAGAGAGAGAGAGCATATAGACGGCCGGTAGAAGAGGTGGAGCCCAATTCCTCCACAAGCTTCAAATTGGTTTCCAGAGCACTGATGTTAGTGAGATTCCGGTAGTTGGTGGGTTGCGTTTTTGTACTGTCAAACAGGCGCGTGTTTTGCTTGTCCTTCCAAACGAGGATCCAAGTGTTGAAATTTTAAATAAATATAAATATTTTCATGTTTCTTTCTTCAAGTATTTAGTTCTTGATAGATACTTCTTGAAAATGTATTTTCAGTGGAAACATCCAACTGAAAAGACATACCTACAAGCACTGTTTTCATTCTGTTGATCATTTTCGCTTGGTCCAAATGGCCAATGCTTATCATGTGTCCATACAGCTCGGCCATATCCTAGACTATCTACTTTGATGTGATAATTCTATATAGCCTGCATTTATTTATGCTATATAATAATATATGGAACAGTATTCTCATAATAGATGGTTGAAAAGAGTGAGCCTTGATGCAATGCAAAAGTTACCTCATTATGATCCTTACAGATTTGGAACATAAAAACAGTCCTTCCACACATGGGATAAATCTATGTGCATATAACCCTCTCTAGATTCCGCAATGATGGAAGCCTGTGTATTAGAACATCCTTTTATAATAGAGGGTTGATAAGTTAATTGTCCACTTTTACAGCCTCACATAAATTATTTTCTAGTTGAAAGGGAGACTTGGGAGATCAACTTAGACTAGGGTCACCTATCAGCTAAGGTGCTGAGTTCCTCTGGTTCTTAAAAGGCTAAATGATCTGCATGCAAGATGGCCCACGCATTGAAACCGGATATTACATTGTTTTCATAATGCAATAATTTGTGAACTCATTCAACTGAAGTATCAACTGCATATCTATAAAGCAAACTCCAAATGGTTCATAAAATGGCTATTCCACAGTATGGTTCATGGTGCAATAAATTGATCCAGCTTGTAACTGTTTCAACTTCCACTACACAATTTGGTTACAATCAGTAGGTATATGACCTTACCAAAAAAAATTATTGAAAAAAAAAAAAACACTGCATACTCATATGTAGATGCGCAAAGCATTAACTTTATGGTTCAAACACATTGAATCGACTTTCACAATTTCAGTTGAACATTGCCTTTGGATGTCTGAAATCACCAAACCCAGAATAATGGAGTTAAACATTTAATGATCCGCGAGATCAAAAGCACAGACCACCAGAAACATGCAGCAGGAACCAGTTCAAACTTTAGATTCTGATCCAACCTGTTTATTAAAAATCAGTAATATTTCAAGTTGAAGCAGTATGATTTTTGTTCATACAATGACAAATAAAGAAATGGGTACCAGTTCAAATTTCATCCACTAATTGCTTTTGGCTAAAGTT
>KE504784.1:336097-350807 GCA_000441515.1 Elaeis oleifera | reverse complement strand
ACGATCCTTAGAAGCTTTTACAAGCGAAGCAGTGCAGCCTACTACTTTGACGGGCTCAGCACATTTGTAACATTCCTTGGAGCTAGCAGGGTAACTGGACCAAATCCCCGAATATATCCCTCTCTTCTCAGTTTATCATTCTCTTTGCGACCTTTCTAGGGTTAGGCATCGGAGCATAGAGGCCTTTTGCAATACACGAGCACTTGATGGCTACCATCAGAAGATGACTCTCCTAATTCGAATCTGATAATAACCATCGAATGCTGCACAGTGCTTTATGGTGTAATTCATATATCACGAAGGATCATGATCCTGAGTATCTACCATATCTTTTGCGTACATTTTGTTTTTTTTTTTTCAATAAGTCACATGACCTTCCTTTTGGAGGCACTATTCCTGTCTCCTTCGTGACATGTTCCAAGTTGTAGTACGCAAATGGTGGTTTTAAAATAAAAGACTACTCAATGCAAGCTATCATATATTGCTCTCAAATATTATGTGCTGGCTAGGTGCCTAACTCATGTTCCACACGCAAAGTAATACTTAGCCGGTTCACTCTTTCTTGGAGGTTCCTCGACAGCAATATCTCATGGTTATCCGACTCCAGGAGAGAAACACCCACTATATACATAATATATAAAAGATTACCACATCTTTTGTCAAAAGATTCTGTACTTATCAATTCTTTTCTTTTTGCTTTTACCTCCCTGTGCTTACCAACCGTGGATGCTCCTGTTTAATTAATTATTTTGTTTGCACTCCGCAGGTGAACATTGGAAAAAACATGGGTGGGTTCCATGCTTGGCAGAAAACAGTCTGGTACTCCAACTTCTTACAGGACCAAGAGTAACAACATCTGAGAGCACTTGCATAGGAAACAGAGGGGGCATGCCGGTCCTATTAATTAATGCAGGCATCTTTGTGCCTGCTTTAGACCAAATAGCTGTTCTTGTTTGGTCTACTAGGTGCTCACAGCAGCCCTAGTTTGGTGCAGAAGAAGTTCCTGTCAACCATTAAGCTATGGACCCACATCTGCACCATTCCATGTCCTCCTAACAAGATGCCACACAAGATGCATGCATAGGGAGGATTTACGGCATTTCAGCATAAGATGGCAAAAGCACTTTGAGAGAGAGAGAGAGAGAGAGAGAGAGAGATGACTGCTACTTTTTTTGCCTAATTGTTTGAAGTAGACATGTATTTTAGCATTAGAATTTTGAAAGAGCTACTATTATGAATAGGAAGCTGAAATATGATCTTTATTTTTGAGAACAGGAAGCAAATAATGAGGACTTGGTATTTATAAATAATTGGCATATGATTTGGTATTGATATTAGATTACTAACCAGAGCAATGAATTGTACTTTAAACATGCACTACGAATGCTGGAACATGGAAAGAATATCATTGCAGACAAATCATTTTAGCATGATTGACTTTTTTCATTCTCTTTTATATCTCTGTAAATTTTATATCAGTAACTTTATGCCTTGTAGAGTCTCTGATTTCTCCCAGTTTTTGCAGAAGCCTTTGCCATTGCATGGACGTAGGAGTAGCTTTGGCATGTGCATTCTTTTTTGGCCAAAGGCATATGCATTTTATGAGTTAATTAAACTAATCAAGGAATTTACTACATGTAGACACCGTGACATTAAGTTATAAACAGAGCCACCATGACCTTGAGTAACAAAACAATGTGACACTCCAACAACTGAGAATATCATCACTGACATAGATGAAGGATGAGAAATATCTAATGTGAAAAGTACTTGTATCAAACATTTTTTATATGCATGCATTTCTGAAGCCACTCGCGTATCTTTGTGGTTGACATCTTTCATACTGGGAGATGCATATACATAGGAAAAGAGAAGGATTCCATTGCTCTCTAGAAGGTGAAATAGGTAAAAAGTACAAAGCATGTATGTTAGCTTACATCGCTGGAAAGTAAGCCAAATAAGCTTATTATTATGCACATTAGGAGTCACTACAATTACTAGCTGCCAACTACCATCCTCACCAAGAGAAAACCTTCATTTCTCCCTCAAAGTCCACATTAGGCCAAGCATGCTTTTTGCCTGTTCACCATCTTGTTAGACCTTTTTATAAGATATCTGAGGACTCATGAATTTAAATCAAAATTTGTAAGCCCAAGTTTTAAGGGCAAAGCTTTATGAATTGTCGATCAACTGAGAACTGAATCAGTCATGATCAATGAAAACAATATACTAGAATTATGGCCAGGCTAGCTTGACCTTTGCATACAAAAGGATCGCACAAGAACTTAGTATTTGAACCTTCCCTTTGTTATCAACGAAAAACCAGATACTTGAAATGGGCAAAAGCATAGCTTGATGACATTTGTGCACAATAATGCATCATGACCATCAGAAAAGTTTGGCATCCAATGTTTCTCCTCTGCTACTTCTCATTCTAAATGAAGCACCTTTTGCACACCGAGGGATGCTCATTTCCTACTTAAACTTTACATCTGGCATAGCCCACCATGAAGAACTCCTTTTACATGCGCCAACCACTGACCCACCATTTCATTCAAAAGCCTCATCAATTACTTTAGAGCTTTTCAGATTTCTATGATTGGCTGTTCTTTTGTCCAAGCAGCACAACAATGTGTCTAATCACTTTTCATCGGATTAGACTTTAGTTTTGTTCTGTTCTATAATTCAACCATGACAAACTTTTCTGAAATCACTTCCAAAGCTCTTACTTATTTATTCATTTATTTTAAGCACTTGCAAGTGGAAGGATCAGAAACACATAAAGCAAGGGAGATTTTTGACTCTTTCAATATGGAACTTTGTACTTGAAATAGGAGCAAGCAAAAAGTGCGGATCAAATTTAAGCATGAAGCAAGGGGATAAATGGACACCTACTTTGTTTGTTCTAACATGGATGAAGCATTCATGACTTGTAATTTCCATTCGAATTACCATTGCTCAAGTCCTAGACAGTTTCAACAGGTCAAAACTTCAGGGAGTAAAAGCAAAAGAGATTATATTCATCTCTTGAAAAGCCATAGGTGTTGGTATCTATTTGTCCACCAGAAACAACTATTCCATCTGATACAGCAGAATAGTTATACTCATGCATTGGTGTCTTATAGGTTTATGACCAAATTAGAGTTGGAATAGCGCGGGCAAAAGTAAAATCTATAATTTTATGATGTCATTATGAATACAGCTAACCACATTGACATTCAAAAATACTAATAAGAACTTTGATGCACACTTTTTTAAGGGCAATTATCAATATTAACCCGCACCCTCTACATAGAGTGGATCCATGGAACAAAATTGACCAATATCTCAGTGATGTGCATGCATAAAGACCAAAAAAATGGAGTAGAAAAAAAAATCAAAACAAAGGAAGAATGACATCCTTGTCAGCAAAAACATAGACAGCCTTCAAATTGGAATCAAACAAACACTAGAACACTGGGAGTTTCAACAACAACAAAGATAAGTAAAAAAAAAAAGAAAGAAAAAAGCCAAACGACCGGAACATCGAGGAGAAAAAGAGCAGAAATTTGTACCTAACGAATAATGCATCTCACCTCTTTCTTTCTCAGCAAAAGAAGTTTCAAATCTTTCAAAGGGAATCGAACGAAATATTCAATCTCTGTAAGTTGAGAGCGGCAAAACTCCACGAAAACGCAATGGGAGTAGAAAGCTCAGCCTATAGGTTTGGGGAGAGGCAGTGGAAAAAGAGAACGAGAGGAAGGCATCAAAGGCAAGGTTTCTTCTCGCTCCTCTCGTCTTCGGGCTCTGAAGCGGCCACAGCGGCAGCGAGAGACCGCGACGCGTCTTGGGCCTCCGAATCTTGGGGAGAAAAGGGATCGCCATGGATCAAAGTAAGAATGGAAAAATTATTAAGGGATTCCAAAGTAGGAACCTACTTACTTTTAGATCATATACTGGTTTCTATTCTCTGCTCGTTAGGTGGAACGTGTGACTGGAAAATTTTTAGCAAGATTCAATCAAAAAAAAAAAAGTTGGTTCTAGGTGGCTGAGCTTTTTCTCAGCCTCCTATTCAATCACCAAAAAAAAAAAAAAAAGGAAGAAGTCATTCACTGAGCATTCAATTATCTTTTGCGACCGCCGGGTCATAAATTTCAGCCCATTTTTTTCAAATGGAACAAACTTGAATTTCAAATGAGGAAATTATTGCCTTTTAAATGATTACTACTTTTAGTTCCTTGAGATTGAAACTTTCATATGTTGGCCACAAACTGGGTCACCCTATAGGCCCTTGGTTCGATTGTTAATTGGTAGGTTCAAGTTTCACATAGAGACCGCAAAGGATATGCCGTCTTGACGTGGAAAAAGTGAGATACGAAAGTGTTGAAAAGTTGCTATTTATAGATCTTTAAGCAAGAAATCATTTTATTTCTCAAAAAAGGTTCTTTAAAGAAGAAAAAGATTATGTGGAGTTGGAGAATTGTCGAAGAAAAATTTATCTGTCAGCAGCAGCACGTATCTCGGCTGATCTATATGTTTGCACATTTTATGTTAAATGCTATGTGAATTGTTTTAACAAATTTGCCTTTCATTAGACGCATGGCTTAACATGGTCATGTCAAGAACTGATGCGGTCCTATGAACATGTGCATGAAATGGCCAGTATATTTCTGTCAGCATCAAACTTTGTCACATCTTTTGTCTCACTTCTATATTAACGATTCAAATAATCAGATTATTTAGCATACATAAATGCAAAGTAAAACAAGAAATCCCAATCTTGGCCACGTGGCACTCAAAATATGATTAAGTATTACGGTGCGATTGAACCAACCAACCCCAAATTTGCAGTGTGCCATTGTGCATCCTCGTTGAGAAGGATTGCTATTGTGACGTAAGATTTGTATCAAAGGATTTTCAACATTTGAAACACCATTGCCTGGAGCTTTGATGAATAAATGTCTCATCATACTCTCTCTCTCTCTCTCTCTCTCTCTATATATATATATATATATATGATCAGACAAAGGCTGATCTTTGCAATACATGGACAAGGGTCACAAAGAGAACTAGTATTAATATCCTGAAATTTAATTCCATGAATCTGGTCTGCACTTTATCGCGAGGGAGCTAATGTTTACTACTATTCATCCGTTATTTCCTTGATGCTGGCCTCTGTTTATATGCTGCACTCGCATAGGCAAGGCTTATTTAATGATTCATCCCTTCTTATTCAATCTATTACACTCCAGGTTTTTTTCTTCCTTTCTTTGACAATTTATGCTGAAGGAGCCATGGCTGGCTCGGTGCACGTGTTGAAGCAGGTATGCATGCAATCTTCCATGTCCTTCCCCTCTGCCACGGATCAAATGCATGAAAGAAAGAAAGAAAGAAAGAAAGAAAGAAAGAATTATTGTTGATGCAACTCATGCTGAAATAGATGGAGTTAGAACTCAACAAGATGCCGATTTACCGGGGTCGAGATGGCGGCAAGCGGACAGGGTACATGGAAGGCTGCACTGGAGATCAATCTCAGATGGGGTGGCCGGCAGACATTCTACAAAACAACCAACCCTACAAGAAGCCTTGGACTTTCCTAACGCCCTGCAGCCATGGTAGCACCGATTGTAGCAATCCTTGAAAGACAAAGCGGAGCTCTGAATAATTAATAACAGGAGAACAGACATTAGGACTGGGGTGGCCCTCATATCCTTTGGCTCCATGGACCTCTTCCAGAACCCACAGACAAACGTCCTCCAAGCAAGAGATGGGTTCTGAGGACTGTTTTATAGCAGCTGATCACCCCAAATGCATGACTTTTTGTAAAGGTGCACGCATAAAATGACTAAATGAGTCCATTTGGTGCACTTAACATCCATTACGTGCAGCCTTTATTGTTAGTTATCTGTTGTCGGATTATAGAAGGGTGGCTGGTTTGTATGTGATGATCATGTCGTGCTTCATATGGTTTACTCCAAAACAGAGGTATACTTCAAATTATGTACCATTCGAACAATCTCTGTTAGATTTTTGAAAAGAAGACAAAATGTTTGATTTTGAATGCTGCTCGTTAGAAAGTTACAAACCAGCCAGTTAGCCGCACTTTTGCAGCTTTTAGTTAATTTTGGATCTCCATCTGGTTCGTCAGGTGATCGAAATGGGTGGGTAAATTGTTCATTTAAGGAGACAGAAATCCCTCATGTAACTCTTGATGTCTCCTCCCTGCATTTTTTAAAAAAATTTTCACTTTTCTTGACAAGAAAACTAACCATAAGAACCATCAAGATGCAGAGGTTCCTGAAATGTTTAGCTTGAAGTCTTAGATAAACTGTCTACAATGCTAGCCAATTGTTAGATGAAAGAGAGATTTCATTCAAGCATAAGCAAATTGAGAAAAACTTGTACCAGGGTGACAGAGAAGCAGCTGATTGCATAGAAGTTTCCATATGCTCTGACTTACATCACATGGTAGGAGGGAGGACATTGATGCACAAAAAAAGGGCATTTAAAGCTTGCTACTATTCGTCTGCCTTCAAATGTTACAGTTCCGAAATGTATCTTAGTTCACAAAAATTCTAATCTTAAATCCACCACAATATTAAAATTTAGCAAGGTTCCAAACTTGTCCACAATCAAGGCTGTCGCTAGAAGTAAAATTGAAGAAGCATTGAATGTTATTTCAATTCTGCTTGGGAATTATTAGCCAATTGCTAGCCATAGATCTGAGAAGCTGATTTAAACCATCTGGTCCGAAGAACCAACGAACGATTAAAAGGTTGGAAATGGAGAGCTCTTTCTATGATATGTAGCAGTGCTTTATGTCAATGTGGTTATCCACAGGTCTATTCCTCATCAGGTAAACAATCAATGGAATTTTCTTTGGAAAAGTGCGAATATGACTCGACGCATCCATCTTGTTGATGGAGTCCATTTGTGGACCAATTGAAGGGAGTGGTTTGGGTGTTGCTTCTCACATTGCTCGCCACGATGGTCTTTCTAAGATTGTCCCGTGATCTAACAGCTTATGGAGCTCATTGGTTATTGCTAATCAAGCCCCAAATATTCCTAGAACGTTGATATAGTTTGGTCCCGTTGTTATGTTTAACATCAAATGGGTAATTGGTGATGGTACATCCACTTGTGTTCTGAATGATCATTGGCTTTCAACAACTGCTATTAAACAGTCTCTATATGTCAATTTTCAAGAATTGGAAGGCTCATGGTTGCTGATGTTATAAGTAATAAGAAGGAATGGGATACGCTGCTTATCTTCCAGCTTGTGGATGACGGTGTGGCTCACTAAATTCAATCACAACCAATAACTATGTTGAACATATTGTGCGCTCATGGGTATGGAAGATTGAGATGCATCCAAGAATATCTTGGTTTTAAGTTTTAATTGGAAGAAAGCTGGGGGGTTCAGCATCCTTGCAAGGCTATGTTATGCAGAAGGGAATAACTGTAGCTCCTTGGTGCGTTCACTGTTTGAACTTGGAAGTATCCGTTAGTTATGTCCTATATGATTGCTCGGTTTCTTCCATCACCATTGGATTCTCTGGGTTATGTCCACGTATTCTCATCTAAGATCATGTTGTTATGTTGGTTAACGTATTAGGATGGCAATAGATCAGAGAACTTTTGAGGGTCGCCAGCAGCTTCCTCTCCAAGTATAAACTACAAAGGAAAGCTGAATAAATACTCTGCGCTGCTGCATAATATCTTGACATTTGGGAAAAGCTGGGGTCTCCTGAATCCTCCTACTTTGGTGGTTCTGTCACACCCTGACCTACCAGCACCAGCCGGGAAGGTATTTTACACAACAATGGATTAGGTAGTGGTATCATTAGAGCGCTATGTCTTCAACATAACATATCAAAAAATACTATAACATCTATTTAAACAGTCCAAAACAAAATTTTGAAGGTTCATGCATCGTCTCTTTTTCAAAGCATTTATTAAAATAGAAAGTGGATAAATCTTATGGGATGTGTGCAGCTGTCCGCCACATGCACGGCTCGTGCTAATGGGTTGGGAAGTGACAGGTTCACTTCACTTAGGAGCCCCCGCCTTGTGAATTTCTCAAAGCAAATTTTGATGGAGCTAGTCGAGTTCATAGAACCTTCAGAGGAGCAATGTATGTTACTAGCCGCAGAAAAAAAAAATTTTTTTTTTTGGGTGGCAGTGTTGGTGATGACAAGGAAGGTAATAACCACCTGCCCTTCTATAGATTTTGTTTTTTTCTTTGGATGGAATATTACAGAGTACAAGAGAAGTATTGCTGGCTGGAAGTGAAGAGGTAGCAAACAAGATGGAAGCACCTAGTGTATGTTGCAAGTTCTGTTGTGATAGCAGACCAAACAGAGGATGGGACCATAAACATGCAATACCCAACACACTTGTGTACCCGAAAGCCCAGTTGGTTACTCAAAAGTGCTTCTCAAAATTCCACGATTCTCAGTGCTTTTGTCCTGTCAGTAACAATCTATCCTTATTCTGTTCTATAACTTTTTCTTTTTTGAAAAAAAGGATTAGTAATCTATTCCGACCTCCACAACCTTATCTTAAATGTGGTCCTTTCCTGAGCTTCTCTCCTTCTCATGATATTTGCAAGTGGTAGTGTTAATGGGAATGGTACATAAAGGTTGTCGCCTCTTTCCATTGTGGAATTACTCACTTGAAATAAGGATGAAAAAAAAAGAAGCAAAATCAGATTAAGTTGGCATTAGCAATAAGGGGTTATTAGACAACTAATCTGTTCGGCCTAACATGGAAGAAGCACGCATAGCATGTACTTTGTTTCACCAATTATCATTTCAAAAAACTCAGAACCATCTCAAAAAGCCAGACCTTGAAAGATGTATCTTAAGATAAAATTATGGAATTCAGCTTCAGTTCAAAAGGACATTGAGTGCTAATCTGAGTTCTGGAGTCAAGAAACAAGTAACACATGCTTGTACATGGATAAGGGCATCAAAGCGACCAATATTTAACCTCCAAATACAGGAACACATATTGAGGATTATCTAAATGCACGTAGCACTTATGTTTATGATAATTATGCACAAATATGTGTACATGGTATATTTGTAATCAATGTTAAATAGTAGAAAAAGAGCAAAGTCAAATCTTATTAACCATGTAAATGATTGCATACAGATAGGCTCCTATATCTCCTACAGAAAGCACATCAAAATTTCTTCATCTATATCATGTATACTGTGGAAGCCTTGGTTGAGGCGGACCACCGGCCATGAACCTCCCCTGTTTTCAGAATACATAAAATGAAAAATAAAATAAAACAATAATGTCTTAGAGAAAGAGAAGAACAAGACATCTAATCAATATTAAGTATATTTATCCACTCAAACAAATGAAAACTAATAGCAAAGGCTCTGATGTCAATGTTGCTGGCAACGGGATACAGAAATCCTTCTAACACTTCTTTCTCTTGTATGAAATGAAATGCGACTCGGAAACAAAATGTGTCAAATACCGAGCACCGTAACTCTTGAAGCTATATCTGACACTTCTGTGAGAAACACCAAGCATGCACCTTCACTTGCCATATCTTAAGAAGCAGATAATATTTGCAACATTCGCCGCTTACATGACTACCACCAGAGCAATGTAGATATATGATCATGAGGATATCGGTTAGCACGATTTATTGTACCGGTCAATGCTAATGCACTCCGATGGTATTATATTGTATCAATACCGAACTAATATGTTGGATGAAGGCATATTGACTTTCGGCATATGGAATTGACTTTTGTACCAAATATAACAATACTGTGAAATAGTATTTGGTACTCCTTTCGGTATTTTTGGAATAGGAATATGAATTTCTAGAGAATAACTATTCACCGTACTTATTTCAGATTTTTATTTGGTCGAAAATCTACTATTCCACCGAAAATAAGATGTAATTAATGTAGCGTTATTCTCTAATTTAGAATAAGATCCAATTAATTCTCATTAAAGATCTAGAAAAATGCTATTTCATGGTCCAATATGGAATAGCTTATTCAAGGTAGATGAAAATAAGGTGCAATTAATGCACTACTAATACAGGTTGATCATAATTGATATTCCTGCGGTCCATCACCACTTTAAAAGGTATTTAGGAGAATAAGGTGGAATAAGTCCTTATTCCATCTAGAATAAGAGCAACCAAACACTACCTAATAGAATAGTATGGTGGATGATCTAGCATTGAGTTGGTGAACCTAGTCCAATAGACTTTATTCTAGACAAATGAAAGTACAACAAATGATAGATGCAAAATAAATAACCAATAAATTTATAATTTGCATGACTAAATAGCAAGCTTAAACCATATTTGATTTGCTAATGCATTGCCGCTCAACACATCAAATGCTTCCGGAATGAACCTAAGTTCCGGCATCCAACCTAAAAAGAAAGGAAAGAAAAAAAAAAAAAAGATTCAACAGGTTTAGTTTATTACACCATCACATGTAACGCTTTTCTCCTCTGTCCGGAGGTATCAGCACCACTCAATGTCCAACCGATTAACCGAGGCACCACATTACATTGCTACTCAAGATACTGAGAAGAAATGGCATGGAACAGAGAATTTAGGAGGAAAAAAAAATCACTTCACCATGGAACATTTCAGAACCAGCCTTTCGGATGAGAAGGTTTCAACCACAAGTCATACATCACATTCAGCATAACGTGTTTAGCTCTTCCTCTAATGAGACTAGACCCAGAATGGTATGAATTGAGACGTGTTGGCAGACTCTTAGTCTAATTTAGCTTGAATCAGTATCTTGGTAGGTATTCTCCAAGCCCCACAAGCCACAAGTATATTTCCACCCAACGTCCAGTGGGGAAAATGAGCGGTCCTAACTTCTCCACTCACCAACCATGCAGCACAACCACCACAGAACCCAACTACAATACCAAGAATCCAGTTCGTTCCAAATGGAGCAAAGCAACCTTACAAAGTGCTTCCTAGCACGGACCTTCTCTTTCGAGCTAAGTGCGTACCGCATGGCAACCACATTGGTTGAATGATAAATTAAGAGTCCATTTCAGTTATATTGGCTGGAAAGCGAGCACTAACACTCCCCATGTACGAAACATGCTCCCCATCATCACCAAACCAACCATGTTCACTACATAGGTGCGATGCCGATTGGACCAATCCCCCTTATTATGCAACAGTTAAAGCAGATCTCCTCACCATGCAGTTTCACCAGGGGTGGCATGTATAGATCTCATGCAACCATTTTGTTCAGATGAGAAATTATCCGGCCCGTGCCGGACCTAATCTAGCTTAGGATGATAAGTTTGTTACTTAAGAATGTACCAAAAGCAATCAAATTGGCAATTGTTTTTAGTGTTTGCATGAGAAGAATAAGTGACAAAAAAATGTTGTATAATATTCGTCTAAATTTATTTTATATTTAAATTTATTCGAATGTCAAAAAAAATTTAAGAATCTAATTTCGTATTGGTTTGTAATCAAAATGAGAATAGGAATGAAAATTGGAATGGCTTGGAATCGAAATCAGAATGGTCAAATCTCGTGAAGTATTTGATTTGTGTTCGGAATCAGAATCGAAATCGGAATTGGAATGAAAAATTAAATTCATAGGAGAGAGTAGGGATTGAGTTCTATTTATATTGAGTTATTTCTGTTCTACTTCAAAATCAGAATCGGAAT
Source organism: Elaeis oleifera (assembly GCA_000441515.1). Lineage (NCBI taxonomy): Eukaryota > Viridiplantae > Streptophyta > Magnoliopsida > Arecales > Arecaceae > Elaeis > Elaeis oleifera. Next base: position 339,136 of record KE504784.1, on the reverse strand, counting down.
GGGACTCCTCTCAATCAAACGGTTGGAATAAGAGACCTATTTCGATTCTGATTTCAGACCTCCACTCCTTTCAACCAAATATTTTCTCTATTTCTATATCAATATTAAAATAAATATGCATACGGATAGATAATTCTCTGTATATAAATATAAATAGATAATTATTTAATCTATATCTAAAAATTTAAATTTATGTTTAAATTTATTTAATTTAATATAATATTTATATTTTCTTAGGCCCTCTGGCTTCAAAACCTTTAAATACCCGCTACCCCCGACACCAAAATCTCCTACTTCCGCGCTTGGGGAATTCCGATTGCCTTATTCCACGGTCAAATTTTCCCCTTCTTCTTGCCTCGAGATGAAGGAGAAGGCCGCCAGATCGACGGCGGAGATCGCGTTCGTGATCGAGGCGGAGGCGGCGGCGGCGATGATGAAGGAATGGGGCGTCGCCGCGGCGCCGGAGCTGCTGGTGGCGCTGGTTCCTGCAGCCTTGAGGCTGGCCCGGCCGCCCATCTCGAACTTCCATGTGGGGCCGTCGGATTGGGGACGAGCGGCCGGATCTACGTCGGGGTGAACATGGAGTTCCCCGGGCTGCCGCTCCACCACTCCATCCACGCCGAGCAGTTCCTGGTCACCAACGCCGCCGTCCACGGCGAGACCGGAATTCGGTGCATCGCCGTCTCCTCCGCCCCTGCGGCCACTGCCGCCAGTTCCTCCAGGAGCTCCGTGGGCGGCGGAGATGCAGATCCTCGTCACCTCCGACGGCCCCGCCTCCGCCTTCCTCCCCCTCTCCTCCTTCCTCCCGCGCCCCTTCGGCCCCCCCGATCTCCTCCACAAGGACCATCCCCTCCTTCTTGAGCCCACGACAACAAGATCGCCCTTCTAGACGACGAGGAGGAGACCGAGGCCGCGGGCTGCGGGGGATCTGTAACGGGATCGGGGGAGCTTTGGAGGAGCGGCTGCGGGCGGCGGCGGCGGGTGCGGCGAGGGCGTCGCACGCGCCCTACAGCAAGTGCCCGGCAGGGTTCGCGGTGGCGGACTCGGAGGGGAGGGTGTACGCTGGGTCGTACGAGGAGTCAGCGGCGTACAACCCAAGCCTAGGGCCGGTGCAGGCGGCGATGGTGGCGTACGTGGCGGCGGGAGGCGGTGGCGGAAGAGCAGGTGAGGGATATGGGCTCGTGGCGGCGGCGCTGGTGGAGCCAGAGGGAGTGGCGGTGTCGCACGAGGCGACGGCCAGGGTCTTCCTGTCGGTGGTGGCGCCGCGGGCCCACCTAAAGGTCTACCGCTTCCATTCCTCCGCCGCCGCCTAGACGGCGCTTTCCCCAGGCCGCGGTCCGTTTCCCTCTGGGAATAAGGACAACGACAGAAAATGGACAGCTGGGATTAAAGGAATTATAATCAAGCGGTTCTAGATATTGTACTGTTATACCGATATCTTTAAACCAACAAAAATAGTCTCCCTCACTATTTAGACTCCAATATTCTCTAATTAAGGGAGGTCGTTTGGTTTTGGTGTCAGGTGTCCTGCATTAAGATGGATTAACAGAGAAACTATTTCCTGCTTTTGCGAACATTACTGTTTAAATTGTTGTTCACTTACAGCCTATCACAAATATATAATGTGTTCCGATGGCTGCAATGATTAGGTAAGAATAATGACAATTATGCTAGATGTACAAAGTTCTAAGTGTAAAGTTATTTATTAGTCAGTTAAAAATAGAATTTGTTTGGCGTCCATATCAAGAAGAGCAGTGGCAAACTGTTGCATGATTTATTATTATTTTAGATGGGGATAATTACATGGTAAAAAATAATCATACCGATGTTCGGATCTCCGAATGCTGCTGATTGGTGAAATGCATATCGTGTAAGAATGCAACCAACCACTGCATTACTAGCAGGCAGATTCCTCCAACTTTGCTTGGCTTTATAGTTTATTCGCCAATGTCGGTTTCAAAAGGTACCTCAAGGTCCCCATGTAAGCTTATGACAGCATAGAAAGCAATGCGAGAAACACACTCACATGTCTCTTTGATAGTCTTTTACTTCAACAGAATCATGTGCGATGCACAAATCTAAAGTTCTGTAAACACATAAGAAACACCGTGGAAAGAGGGTGATGTATCTTTTCTGGAGCAGAAGGGATTTTGCTCCGAGTGATAATATACTCCAATGTGATATCCTAATTTTTCTGTTAATACGTATGGAATGTGCGGGATGGATGGTGTTGCGGTCAATCTCCTCGTCGTCTGATCGTCGAAAACGAGCACCTACAAGGGAAGTCCGCATAGACCGGAGGGGACCTCCGGCGGGGATCCTCCGACGGTCAAATCAGAGAGGAGACTAGGTAACAGTAGAGAAGAATCAGGGAGATTCAGCGGAGACGAGCCGAGAGATTGGTTGGGTTTGCTCAGCTTACCTCGAACTATTGCCTTACCCCTTTTTATAGTGGGAGATGGTATGGTCCCGCCGTCGGTGATGCAGACAACTGTGGAGTTGTCAAATTACCGTGGGCTGTCATATCGCTGGGGGTTGCCATGTCGCCGATGGGTTGACAGGTCCTAGGAATTAATTCGCGTCCTTGGCAGGACAGCGCCCCAGGTCTCTGACTGGGCAACGCCTTCTAGCGGTCGTACAGCATCTCCTTGATAGGACTGCAGCCCATGCCGGTCGTCCGGCTTTCTTGAAAGGGGCTGACCGACTATGTGTCGGGATTTGGCTGTCGGGTGGCGACTCAAGAGCACGGTCGGCGTCTAGAGGAGTCTGTAGAAGTCGGACGTTAGTCGTTCAAACCGACGGGGAGTCGGTAATGTCCCACCCGATATGGAGTCGGCTTTCGGGCGGTCGGAGGCGGCGTTGGCCAGTTGGGCCGATACGTCAAGGTCGGGCATCATCGGCAGTCACTGTCAGCGTCGTCCGTTATCAGTCGGCAAAGTCGATTGGTCCATCTCGGGGATGGGTCGGCGCCAGGATCTGCGGGGAGTTGGCGCCAGTTCGTCGGTGTCGGTGAGTCGGCGTTAGTGAGTCGGTGTCGGG
>KE504784.1:314209-326067 GCA_000441515.1 Elaeis oleifera | reverse complement strand
GAAAGACTTTTGACCGTCCATTTGAAGCTGGGCGAGCCGACGGTCGATTTTCTCGAATCTTCGTTCGTAGTCATCCATCCGTCGGTGCTGGGAGACTCCAGAAGTTGAATTTCTTGAAGAATTCGAGGGAGAGGCAGACGGTGTCCACGGTCGCTTTCCTTCCTCACTCGCTCAAGCTGGGAGGGAGAAGGACGTTGAGACCGGCCACGCCGTGGCTGCCTCTCCCCTTTTCGAAGGGAATGCTAGGACAGCTGCTCCTGAGGAGGAGACGAAGAGCGATGCGGACGTCGACGGCTACCCCTGGACGGCATGGGGTTCGCCGCCGACAGTTCCGCCGGCGAGTGCGGCAAACAGGCGAGCTGCTGCTGAAGGCTCCTGACCGCGTCCGTCAACACGGTCATCTGCCACACGATCGCCGCGATCTGCGCCTCTGTGGTCACTGCCGGGTGCGGAGAGCTGGGCTCCGCCGCGGGGAGTGAAGGGGAGGCCTCTTCCCGACGGAAAAATGCCTCGCGGACCCGGTGGCTCTCGATCGCTGAGCCCTGGTTCTTGTCATCCTGGAGAGAAAACTTTGTGGTGGTCGATTCTCTCCCCCTACCTGGCGCGCCAAACCTGTTGCGGCTAATCCCCTCGTCGTCTGGTCGCTAGGAACGAGCACCTGTAAGGGAAGTCCGCACAGACCGGAGGGGGCCTCCGACGGGGTCCCTCCGACGGTCAAGTCAGAGAGGAGACTAGGCAACAGTAGAGAAGAATCAGGGAGACTCAACGGAGACCAGCTGAGAGATTGGTTGGGTTTGCTCAGCTTACCTCGAACTATTGCCTTACCCCTTTTATAGTGGAAGATGGTATGGTCCCGCCGTCGGTGATGTAGACAACTGTGGAGTTGTCAAATCATCGTGGGCTGTCATATCGCCGGGGGTTGCCATGTCGCCGATGGGTTGACAGGTCCTAAGAATTAATTCGCGTCCTTGGCAGGACAGCGCCCCAGGTCCCTGGCAGGGCAACGCCTTCTGGCGGTCGTACAGCATGTCCTTGACAGGACTGCAGCCCATGTCGGTCGTCCGACTTTCTTGAAAGGGCTGACCGACTATGTGTCGGGATTTGGCTGTCGGGTGGTGACTCAAGAGCACGGTCGGCGTCTAGAGGAGTCTGTAGAAGTCGGACGTTAGTCGTTCAAGCCGACGGGGAGTCGGTGATGTCCCACCCGACATGGAGTCGGCTTTCGGGCGGTCGGAGGTGGCGTTGGCCAGTTGGGCCGACACGTCCAGGCCGGGCATCATCGGCAGTCGCTGTCAGCGTCGCCCGTTATCAGTCGGACAAATCGATCGGTCCATCTCGGGGATGGGTCGGCGCCAGGATCTGCGGAAGAGTTGGCGCCAGTTCGTCGGTGTCGGTGAGTCGGCGTTAGTGAGTCGGTGTCGGGATCCGTTGGTGAGTCGGCATCAAGATCAGTCGGCGTCAGGGTCAGTCGGTATATCCCAACAGATGGATTACTGGTCCAGGATGGATTAAGACTTAATGTAGATCACTTTAATCACTTATTATTATAAATAGAGTTAGATAAAATTCAGGAGCAAAATTCATTATATTAAAAGCTGAATTACGTGCTAAATTTTGAAGACTTAATGTGGTTATATTATTTCTGATTGAATTTTTTTTTCAAATTAGATAACTTTTCGAGATATACACCATGTTGTCAATCTCTTGTAGACATTGAAATAAGTTGAAATTCTATTATTTGAAATTCAAAATAATCCCTACTTAAATCGAAAAATTTATTTTTAAATAATATTTTGCTAGGACGAATCTTCTAATTTAAGAAGAATTATGTGGAGTGATAGGAGATAAAATTGATGCAAAATCAAAATATATCTTTTATATAATTTAACTTTATCGTATTTACTTTTATTGGTTATACTTATTTTAAGAAAACTCATCTTTTTTTAGTTAAAAGAAGAATTTGATCTAAATTATATAAAAAAATTATATTATAAATATAAGTTATGTATCTTATTTTTGAAATAATCAAAAAGAGAAAAAAGATCTAACAATAATTTCATCATTTTTTTCTATTCTTTCTAAATTTTTTAAAAGGTTCAAATTAAATAAGTTAAAGGAACTCTCCCTTCTCTGCAATCAAATCATGATACGTGCAAGCAACAGACTTTATATCTCATTTTAACTATTTGACTTCAGAATGTAATGAATGTTCGACAATTTTCATGCGATCAAAATTCATGAAAGCTCGCCAAACCTCTCCAGTATTCTTTGATCAATGGCAACAAGGACCATAACAGATGGCCCAACTTATGGGATGGCAGAAGTTTATCATGTTTTTTATTCATAGGGAAGAGCTTGGTCAGAGATAAGATAAATTAGTAAACGTAATGAAGTTTGGATTGACCTGAAGGTGCTATTGAGTTTTTTTTGGTAAAAAAAAAATGCTATTGAGTTTTTTTTGGTAAAAAAAAGAAAAGAAAGGTGCTATTGAGTTTTAATAACATGAGAATCCGTACTCAAGAGGATATTCTACTTCCGACATGCATGGATTTGCGGCTCTCTTCCGTTGCTCAGATTTGAGATCATTAAGCTTCTACATAATTCTACTTTCTGTCTAATGTATGCTTTGCCGGTTCTTTTGGTACACCATGGCACCTGCAATGTTACAGTTTATCAATCTGTCACTAGGGGTGAGCATGGTCCGATTTGGACCAGTTTCATGTTCAAATCTGAGCTGAACCAGTTTTAAACGATTTCGTATTTTTAAACATCAAATCAGATCAATAGACGATTGAAATCAAACCAAATCAACATGATTTAAACGATCTGATTTGATTTGATTTATCAGTTTATATTATTATTATTATTATTTTTGTGATCCATAAAGATTTATTTCTTTTCACATAAGAGTACCACTAAGAGAATTTATCAAGTAAATAATTTAAATTGACATGAGATATTATCACTCAATAAAATGAAATTCTTAAACAAACATCATTATTAAGGATTAAGATAAAGATCTCCAACACATTACAAAAAAAAATAATCCAGTAAGTAAATCATTTAGAATTTAAGATTAATCAATATAAAATTAAATTAATAAATAATATCATAAATTTAAAATTATTTTCTAATACATTAATACTTCAACATAAATAACATTCTAATCAAAATATTATCGTTTTATTAAAATCAGACCGATTCGATTTGAGAATAATTTTATTTACTGATAAATTTGGATCAATTTAATTATTTTTATATATTTAAAATTAATCAAATTAAATCGAATAAAATTTTAAATCGAATCAAATATGTGATTTGATTTGATTTCATTAATTTGATTAATTCAGATTTGATTTTTATCCACCCCTGTCCGTCGCTATGTTGGATTTACGGTCGAGTTCCAGCTCTTTGAACCAGAGTACAGTTTGGGGATATGGAGTTGCTATATACACAAGGATCTATCATGCACGTGTCCTAAGTTCATTTCTCTCCGTAAAGATGTTTCTTTTTTAATGGCTGTTTCTGTAGAATAGTTTGTACCCTGCTACACTGTTTCGTTTCAAGTAACACAGCTTCCTTCCGACCAAAAACAATAACATGAGAACATTTAAAACAGCTGTCTTCGTTGGTTGTTTCCGATTAATTATTTGACTGATCAGCGACCACTTGCATCCTCTTTCCATCTAATTCACCAAACCTGGCCTGTCCTTTTGCCATCTGACTCACAGTTGACGAAGAAATTGGTGTTGCTAATTCGTTCAGCTATGTGGTTTTTATGACTGCGTCTCTCCTTTTTTTAAAGTTCGAGTCAAAACGAACCACGGCACGGACCAAAGTTTCCAGTTTACACGACCACGCAAATATACATAATTTGTTTGTAGGGTACGTGACATGTAAGATCTGCAAGCAGTGCATGTTGGATGCTAAAACGTACCAAAGCTTGGTTGCCGGCTAGATTGCATATTCTTCTGTCATGGTTATGGTGACCCAGCCTAAACATGGCACCGGGATTTTGATGCATAAATATATGAGAAATTCTTTTGTGCGCCAAACGGTGCGAAAAATCAAATAGACTGTCTCATTCGTTTGATTCATATAATTATTATTTTTAATATATATTTAATATATATAATTTATTATTTATTAAAATTTATATGATGAAATATTTTATTTTTTAAAAAATTATAATATTCTATGACATAATGTAACTCAGAATATCATAATATAGCTTAAAATATCATAATATGAGAAAGATATTTTTATCTAATCACTTTTCAGCGCGTATTTAATGTTTGCAAATTGACTTTTTCTTTTGAAAATTATGAATGACGAAGATGACTCTCTTCTTTAGAAAAAATTATGACATTCTATACATATTGTGGACATAAGATGTCATAATATAGACATAGAATGTCATAATTTTCTAAAAGATAGAGATATTTCGTTATATAAAGATTTTAAACGAAAAAGTCGATTTGCAGGTATTAAATATGTACCGAAAAATAGTGACTACATAGATCAATCGGACGAGACGATGCACTTCATGTCGGATTTTCTATACCGCCCACGATGCATAAAGAATTTCACATAAATATATAAGGCTATCAATGAGCCAGGCTGCCTCAAACGGCATGGCATGGGTCCTAACTTAACATTGTAAGAATTAAGAAAATTCTTTGTGTACCGCAGACGGTACAGAACGCGTACATCGTTCGCGGTGATTGGCTCATGCATAAGGTTGAGGCACAGCATGCAAATTTTTTTTTTTTCTTTCGGACCCTTGCGTGAATCAATCATCACGGACGATGCATGCGGTTCTGCATCACCGCGGTGGACAAAAATTCTTATGGAATTAAAGGCTTCTTTTTTTTTAGCCCAGTCCGCCCAAACAGATGCGTTGAGTTGAGTAGGGCTTGGGCCTGATATCCACAGGCCTCATCCAGGTTGCAGCTTGACGTTTAAAATTCAGCATGGTTTCCAGCCTAGGTCAGCTTATTATCAACAATCCTCTCTGAAGTGGGCAACGTAGGAAGGACGGGTTGTATGGTTTGCAAAAAAAATGATGTACCATTTTCACACATATCCACAACTGGATTGTGCAATAGTTATTTTGAGATCTATACAGATAGATCACTCTGGATTCGGCCTGTTTTGAGAACTGTGTGGAGCACCATCCAATGATCCACATTGCACAAGAAGATCAGTCATTCTTCCACGTGAAAAATACCACCTGAATCCATGCCAGAAAAGTAGGGTAGCACAATTTGAGTTTAGGCATGGGTAAGTTCAATTCAGGGTGCTTTGCTTCGCCAGGAAAGGAGAATATTGTTTAATCCAAATAGTCCAGGCATATTTGGCTATGATTTCATTTGGTGCTAGCTCCATTTAGTAAAGTAATCATGGGTCCATTTGTAACATAGGAGTCTGATTTTTTTTGTCAAAGAAAAAAGGAAAAAAATGATAGTATCTGATCTGACCCTAACCTTTGGTTTATCTGACTCCAATTGTAATAATTTCTTGCAACTTGGGTATATGCTGGAATTTGTAGTAAAGAACATACATGGAATCAAGGTTTTCATCTCATCTAAGGTCTCGATTTGTATCGGCTTCTCTCCAATAACTAATATAATTGAGACATATACATAATTTCAGCTCCTAGTATCTTGATTCATATAACTGGTAATTGTTAAGATATTGAGTAATTTTCCAATTATCTTTCTAGTTTTTATTGCCATAAATAAATTTGAAGTTACTTAAGTTAACCAAACACCAGCTAAGCCATGAGACTCCGTTGTCTGAGTTTCTTGGCAGCCCATAGTATAAAGAAAGGTCGCTCACCAATAATAATCCTAACGGTCGGGTCTCAATACTCATCTCGACGCCACCATGAGTTCTTGTGACGCGAGGAACGCCACGCCGCTCTCCAACTCATGCTTGCCACAGATATCATGGCTGCCGCCTCTCCGACGGAGTTCCCGTCCCGCCCTCCTGATGGCCTCCACCGTTCCTGCGCCGCTCCTCTTCGGCCTTAGAGTGAGAGGGACGCTCGTCCAACCCCTCCTCCACCGTCCCCTCCCTCCCCCTTCCGCCCTAAGAGCAGCCGGCCGTAGGTCTTCTCAAGAAGCTCCTCCTCGCCGCCTCTTCCTCGGCCTCGGCGCCGCCTTCCTCGACCAGTTCGCCCGGATGGCCTCCGGCAGCGGTGGTCACTCTTTCACCGCCTCGGCGCGGCCCGAACAAGGAGTCTCTCCCGTCGAACAGGTTGCCTTCCAGATTCTTTCTTCTTCTTTTCTTCTTTGTGAAAGATTTTCCTCGGGTTCTTCAATTGGCCGATTCTTGGACCCTAGGGTTTATTTGCTTCCTTTGCCTTGTTTAGGTGCTGAAGAACGTGGAGTGGCCGGAGAAGTTTCCGTTCAAGGACGAGGATTTCGCCCGCTTCGACGAGTACTCACCCGCCACCCATCTTCTGGTTTGATGCTGCTTCACTTATTGATTCTTTGCGTTTCTTTCGGATCTTTTAGATGATCTCCGTGACGCCATAGCCTTGTAATTATCTGTAATTCAAGTAGTCCAACAAGAAATGCTTAAGCTTGTCTCTTACGTCCTTTATGTAATGCTGTCTTGGAAGCTGCCGTTACCATGAGATTGAATGGGAATTTATTAGCAAAACCTATTATTTACCCTTTAGCTTCCATTTATCATTTTCTTTTCCAGTTTCTCAACGTGTGGTTTAAACTTTAATATTTAAAAAGGATATCTTTTCTTCCTGATGCCTTTCAAATTTCTGGAAGCAACAGATTTGGGTATTCATCTTCAATCCAAGATTTGTTGGAAATTGTTGAAAAACCCTATCATGTGTATTTACCTTCTATATTTATGTGTTCTTGCTCCTTTTCCGAGAATAGTGTTTTTTACGTTTGGATCTTCAGGAGTTTAATTTTGCTCTTATAGTCCACGGAAAGGAATCATATCTTTTCCCACTTTAACAATTAGAATGTGGAAAATAACCAAAATCTGTATGTCTATCTCAAGGATGTTACAGGGTTGTAATTTGAACGTTATCTTTTTATGTTTAGATGTTTGGATATTTCTTCCTGGTTTCTTTTTCCACTTCTAATGCCTTGTTATGAAATCAGCAAAATTCTGATGTTTTGAATTCTGATTAATTTTCTGTAATTATTGTAGACTTTTCCATTTTGCTGCTATAGTTAATGTTTGCCGGACTATAGCCATATTGTGTGTTCTTTGACTTGTGTGAAATCGAAGTTTGGTTTGGTATATGAGTTGAACTGGTCCATACCAATTCAAACTGAGTGGAATCATGGTCTGCACTCTGCCGTACCTCCCATATCATACCACTACGTTGTCTCATACCATACCGAATCGCATACCAACATTGTAACAGGATGGTACTTATGCAAAGTCCAGAACAAAGATGATGAACATTGAGCGGAACCATCCATACTGTCTGGTACTATCCAAACCAAAGTTTGGTTCTGTACATGAGTTGAGCTGGTCCGTGCCGGTTTGATCCCAGTAGAACTATTCTGTACCACCATGTATTGCTTAAAACCAGGGTGCATGCTATACCGTATCAACCTATATTTCATGATTTTAGATGGTACAATGATAAAAAGTGAGAAAAAAGGATTGGGTGTTGTCTCGACATGGGTGACGTACCATTCTGGTATGATACATGATATCAAGATTGTGGATCTCTGTATGGAGTCTTTTTTCTTGAAGTTTCATACTGTCTAAGGTGTCAGTAGATGACCTTTTTTCCCTTTGTTGGGAAAAAAGTGTTTCCCATATTTCTAGACCAAAATCCTCAAAGATGTTGAATGCCATCAAAACTACCTGCTATGATTTTGGTCAAAGCATATAGAAAGAAAACTCCTCTTGCAGATGCTATTTTTTTCGTATTATATTAATATTTGCATATTGTTCAGTATAAGGAGATGCTTACCTTTTCAACTTTGTTCTAAACTATCCAGCAATTCATATATGATTAGTTTCCTGTCAGCTTTGTGAAACTCATTTCACCATATGTCCCAGTCAACGGTTGCATCCACCATTAGTTGCGAGCCTCTTCATTTTTCTAATAACTTTCTTCCTTACTCTTCTTTTCCTTATGTTTTTGATTTTTATTTTTATAAATTCAAGCCCTTTTTCGCTTTAATACTTATTTGTTGAGAAACTGATGCTGTAGCTTAAGCCTAAGGTTTGGGATTTAACCTTCTTTCTGAATGTCCATGGTTGTTTTGGCAGATCCTCAGATTCCTTATTCTACTCAGAACCTCGTTTTGTTACACATATTGATGATCCAGCAATTCGTGCTCTTACCAATTATTATTCAAAAGTTTTCCTCCAAGTAATTCTCCGGGTGTGTGTCTACTAGATTTATGTAGCAGCTGGGTAAGCTGTTGTTCTTTCTTTTGTTCTGTAATTGTTTCTGTTTCTTTCTATTCTAACTCGTGTTCTTTGTTATACATGCAGGTTAGCCATTACCCAGCAGGATATAGACAGGATAGGATTGTAGGGATGGGTATGAATGAAGAAGAACTGAAGCAAAATCCAGTATTATATTGCCCTTTTTATTGTTTATTATAGATGTTCTTGACTGTTTCATGAATTTCGGGATGTGGAAAAACATCAACAGTTCAACATAACTCATGAATGTTTAAACCCATCTGGCTGTATTGAACCTTTAGCACTAAAGGTTCCCAAAGGGCTCGGTTAGAAATTGATTCTAGCAATATGCATGTTACAATAGGGTTCTTGGGTCATAGAATATCAAATTTTCTGGCATGAGTCAGATGAAAATGGAACTCCATAATAGATCGCAGGGAAGTAACTTCACAAAAATCATCTGTTCACATGTCAATACCATTCCCTGCCTTTATGCTCCTTATTTTTTTCCCTGAGCCTGCTTATAAATCTAAAGAAAATATGTAAGTTGCATGTTCAAGTTCTTAGATCTTTAATCTCATTTCATAAAACAATAGGACAGATTATTTTACCAAACCATATTAGATCTTATTTGTTATGATCCCCATGATCCATTATATGTAATTCATGATGTGTTATGCAGTGATAAACCTTGTCTGAAATTTAGTTTGATGATGTTAGTTCGAAAAAAATTGTGAACTAGAACGAATCTAATTGCTTAATCATTTGTTTGAAGGGGTTAAGGTACGTGGGAACTAAAACATGCATGAGTTGCAGTCTATAAGAATATTATTGTTCTCTTCTCAAAGCCTTGTTCGCAAACAATGGAATCATGATGCTAAGATTTCACAAAATGCTCATGTTTGGAATATGGCTTTTTTTAAGGAATGTTGGACCCTTAATAGGGGATGAACATGCAGGTCGCAGAGTTCCAGAAATGGAATGACTATCTGAGTGATGCTGCAATAATTAAGATAGAACAGAATCTTGAAGTTTCTTAATGTCATAATACATGAATTCTCAGCGAAGTCTTTGGTCTTAATAATAATAATATTATTATTATTATCTTGTTTAGCATAAAGAGGAAAAAAATTGCCGACAGTTAACATGAGAGACTATATAGACCTCCCAGCTTTAGTTGGGAGGTCTATATTTGCTTGTAGTGCTACTATTAAGAGGTCAAATGTGCCCCTGCTTTGAAGTGTTCTAAGTGTGTGTGTGTGTGTGTGTGTGTAATGTTTTATGATACCATCTGCCATTCATGAAAACATAGTCATTAAAGTCTTCCAAGAGGATCAATGGATCTGTTGTAAATCAACTTGCCGTCATTAGATTTGGGAGCAAAATTCATCGCATCTAGGAGTTCATCGCAATGTAACTTTTGAAGTCTATAACTTTCTGATACTATGCCTATTTCAATGTTCCAAGTGCCAAAATAAAGCTCTTGCCAAGTACATGTAGGGTTTCGATGTGGTTTGGGGCCCAAAAGGGGTCAGTCAAAGTAGGACTTTCTTTTCGAGTAATATTTTGACTGGATGTGTTTCTAATCATGGAGGAATCAATCAAAAGACAAAAGGCAAAGTTAATGTAGGAGCTAAGGTCATACTGTTGAACGAGTTTCACTATTGTGTACTTCCTTACTATTTAGAAAACTCTAATCTCTCTTAATAAGGAGAGGAGTATAATCAGGAGTTGGGGATGTGGACCTCACTGGTATAATAGAGGCATTGTAAATTAGTTTACCATTGATTAATGAAAGTAAATGGGCAACAAGTTCTACTTCCAGAATTTCTTTATTTCTTAATTTCTATTGGAAGACTGAGGTGAGCAGATTGAGGAAGTGCTCCTCTTTCTCCAATTATATGTGCGGAAGTCGTAGGTGAACAAAAGGAGCACAGGAAGAAGGATGGGCAGTGGCAATTGATAGTCACACATTTTCATAACTGGATGATATAGTGGAGCGACTTTACCAATGACCATGTTGGTATCATGTAACCCATAGTTAGGATCAGGTGGGAAGCATACTTGTTGTCATGCTAGAATCACGTAATTGCTTTGACCCTTGTTTAACCTGTTTAAAATTTATTCGAGATGCATGTCTTGCATCTAACGTAGATTGGTCATTATATAACTCAATCAAGTCATCTCCAGATTAGCCATCCATGTGGAAGGATTATGGTATGTCAAGATAGAAAGAAGGGGAAGAGAAAATGGTGAGTTGTGCGAAGATTGAGAAGTTTGGTGAAGTTGTAATGATTAGATATGTTGGAACTTTGGCTTGTTTGGATATTGGGAAAATGAAGCAATGTTGTGGGAGAAGAGTTAATGAATTGAATTTGGAGAACAAAGGAAGGTGATATTTCACTGATAGATGTGGAAGAGACTCAAGCTTTTATAGGATTTTAGGGGCTCTAGGGTGGAAGTGAAATGCATGGTAATGGCAATGTATGTTAGATGGAAGAAGCAATAGTCAAGGTGGCTTAACAAATAATTAAAAGCTCAGGTGCTTAAATATTTCTAGTGCATAAAGTCCTACCTTTTCTAATGATAGATAAAAATATCCATCTAGCTTGCAAAATTGTAAGGTGACGATCAACTCCAAGCCTATAGGGAGTATATTAGATTCAAATCTTGAAAGATCTATTGGCTAAGTGAATGCAACCCTTCTAAAGGACAAGTTTCTCTTTTTCTGTTGTCTTCTTTGCTTGTTGCAAGAGCATGCTACCTATATAGGTTTTTTACACATTATGAAATGTAGTTGTTTGATAATAAAAAAGGTTAGTTATTTCATGATGTGCGCATTGGGTTTCGCAATAAAAAGTTGATATTTGTTAGACTATGGCAAAATTCATATGATATCAGGAAATTTGTTCTTTATGGTGTATTCTCTCTTTTTACAAATTATGATGATGCATGCTATTAGTTGGTTTAATTAATTCTTCATTTGATTCTAAAAATCAAGTCATTTCTTTAGGTTTGACAGAATATATTGTACAAGACCTAAATGTGAACCCCAAACTTCCTTTTGATGATAATACTTTTGATGTCATCACCAATGTGGTATGTTGTTCATCTCTATTTCTCATATTCTTTCTAATTATTTTTGAATTAGAGTTGTCTTCATGAGTGTCTTATTGTCCTCTTGCTTTTGTTCTTTAATTTGCATTTCATAATATCATTTTCTTTACTTGTTGAGTTTCTTAAAAGGGTTTGACTCTTCTTTTCTTTCGTTCTTTTTGTTTTTTAATTTATTGGCGGGTAGGGATTACTGCCATCTGTTGATCAATGTCATAACCTCAAAACTATCAGCAGATTCCAAATATAAATGCAATATGTACACACACACGCAGAGAGAGAGAGAGAGAGAGAGAGAGAGAGAGAGAGAGAGAGGACGAGTAGTGTACGTCGGT
>KE504784.1:247905-258374 GCA_000441515.1 Elaeis oleifera | reverse complement strand
CGTCGGGAGTGACTTAACTGCCGACGCTTCGAAAAGCGTCTTGGTAGAGTGGAGGACGTGTTGTCATTAATGACGTTAAAAAGCGTCGGTAAAATTTAATTTATGACGCTTTAAAGCGTCATTAGAAAATATTGCGATGCTTTAAAAAGTGTCGGCGCTTTCGTCTCCATTCTTACATAGGCGACGCTTTCGCGACGCTTTTGAAGTGTTGTAAAGCTTATTCCGATGCTTATTAGCGTCGTCAAATGCCTTTTATAGCGTCGCCTTTTACCATTTTCACTGTAGTGCTTCTAGACCTCCAGGAAGGAGAGAGTTTGAATTTTTTGAAGTAGAAAGAGGTTAAAATCTTTCTCCAAATATCAGGGTCTTCAAAGATATATCTCCACCCCATTTAACAAGGAGAGATTGGTTAAAAAAATATAAATCCTTGACACCAAGTCCTCCCTTATCCTTATCTAAACAAATTTTCCTCCAGCTTACCTTACAAGAGATATTCGATGCAGAGTCTGAGCCAATCTACATAAAGTTTCACCAGATATTATCTAAGTGCTTATGGACACGCAAGGCATCTTGTAAAGGGAAGAAAATACGTCGGTAAAGTAGAAAGCACAACATTGGCCAAAATCAACCTACCTTCAAAGGAGAGCAATTTTCCTTTCTAAGTGGCTAATTTAGCCTCAAATCTTTAGATTGGTGGCATCCAGTCAAAGTTTGAGAGTCTACTGCGCTTAAGAGGGAGACTAAGATAATTGAAAGATAGCTTAGCAGCTTTTAATTGAGCTAAGAGAAAAAAATAGAACTAAAATCAGAATGATTGCCAACAACCGTCACCAAGCTCTTAAAGAAGTTGATCGCTAAATCAGAAATAAGTCCAAAGTAGTAGAGGATTAATTTAAGTGTGGTGAAGAAGCATTTATCTCCTTGAAGAAAGATAAGTGTATTACCAACGTACTGAAAGATCCCCATTCCTCCAAGCCCACGGTAAAGATTAGTGTCCTTGGTCAAGATAATGAACTTAGATAAGGGGTCAACAACAAGAGGGTCTTCTTGTCGGAGACCATTTCTATAAAGAACCAATTCTCCACATTTCCATTGGCACACACCGCTGCCTTGAAAGAATAAAGAATGTTGCAAATCTACCCACACCATTTAGACGAAAACCTCGAGCCTCAAGAAGCTTTAGAAGATAATAAATATTCACTTTATCATAAGCATTTTGGAGAGGTGTTGAATTTTTGAAACTCTATATTGTCCTCTAGACGTTCCTGTGTGCAGCTGTGCTTACTCTTTACTTGGACTCCTATGAGTTCTTACATCTACGTATACGATTTCTCAGGTATAATAATGTCCCACCAGAAATTAAGAGGCTTAGGTGCACTTCCTTTACAAGGATCAGCCAATTAGAGTAACTTGAATTCAAAAGGAACTTATTGTGAGTTGTTTGCCAACCAAAAAGACTGTGTTCTGAATTGGCAATAGGCAAGCAAGTTGCAAGCGCCGAAATGGCATTCATGTTGACAAGTTGATTGGATGCATTATAGCTACATGTTCTAGATTTCTAGAGGTGCCTTATCGTTTATTTGTTCCCGACGCCAAAACCATCTCAATTTAACCTGGTGCCCTTCTTTTCTTTTCTCTAAATCATCTCAAGCTTAGATTTTAGGGTCCTAACATAGATTTTTGATTTTCTTGTTGCCCTGACTAGTTACATGCGCACGTACAGAAGAAGAAAAATCTGCTTTGTTTCACGTAGAGTTTATTTTGATTGCACCACTCCTTGCCGCTTGGACAAAAAATTGATTCCAAAGGAATTGTTGCCTGCACTGTATGCACCAATCTTGTATAGTGCCAATCATGACCGTTGAATTTTATGATGGTGAATTAAGACGTGCGGTTGATGAATGAATCTCATAAAAATTAGTAGCCGTTGTTAGTTATGCGCACAGTATACAGTGTAAACAATAATTTGGCTTGATTTCATCTAATTTGAAAGATAGGGTGGATGTAGGATAGAAAATAAAATTAATTCTATCAAAAAAATTTTAAAAAAATATTAATCAAATTTTATTTTTTATCAACAGTAATAATAAGAAAAAAATTTGAATCAAATTTAATTTTTTTATTAAAAAATTATTAGTTAAAACAATTTTATTGTGCATCTTGCATTATCTAATAATAATAAAAAAATCATCGATTATTAAAAAAAATGCATTATTATTAAAATTTGATTAAAATTTAATAAAAATAATCATCATTAATTATGATTGATTAGCTGATAAATTTATTATTAAAAAAATTAAATGATATATCAATTTACTATTAGGTGACGTAACATATATACCGTAGAATCGTCCTGGCCAGCAATTTCTTCTGCTTGTTTGCGTTTAGGATTTTGATTTTTTGGATGATCCGAACCAAGCAGTTCGGAGGTTGGGATGTTTAATTATTATTTGGACCAGATCCAAAGGACAACGCCAAATCCCATGGTGGAGAACACGCCACGCTACCTCTTGCATTTCACTTCCCGATTGCGCGTTGTGCTCCGTACATACGCTCCGGATTTGCCATGGTCCACTTAGAACTGGTGCATGCAATAATTTCTCGTGGGAGTGACGTGCCCGCCGCCGGAGAAATTATTGCCTGGACCACGCCAAGGTGGATCAGCGCAAGGAGCAGGTGCACGGTAGATAACGTGCGATCGGGAATTCGTGACATACGAGGGTTAATGTGGCGTGTGATCCACCGTGGGATTTAGGCGGTCTACCTGGGACGTCGTCCGCGCAATAATTTCTCCCAGTGTCTTGCGGCGAAAAGTCGAACGGACGGCCAAAAAGGCATATCCGCATCAAGCTTGCGAATCAAGCTTGCGAATTTGATGCGCATACACTAGCGTCCAATCGACGCGATATTTTAATGCCGGAAGTTTGGTTCTGAACCAAAAGGTGAAGCGATTGGTTTTGCGATCTCTCGATTCGTCGGTCATCACTCGAGTATTAGGGATATTATGGCGCAGCCGCTCCCCTCCGACGACAAGGCTGAAGAGGTTCCCGGTAAGCCCTCTCGATCCAATATTATTCCTTCTCCCCTCCGCCAAGGCTTCATCTTTGACTTGGACGAGGTTCTTCAATCCTCTTCATTGAAAAAAGGATTGCCAAGGATCTGTTGTATACACCATCCAGATTCCAGATCTTATATTTTTATTATTAATTTCTCTTGAAATCAGCCAAATAGAAGCGTTATCGAAAGCTGAAAGAAGAAAAATTCGTCGGCCACTATATTTTCTCAAATGATTCTCGACCAACATTATTTCTGATGTTCTGTATTGAAATCTTGTAAGGAAGAGGAAGTTTTCTATTTTTGATGTATAATCTCTAGATCGTCGATTGGTAGCTATGTTTGCAGTTGTATCTGAAATAACTTATGCGTGACTCATGACGATATGCTTAGTCTTTCGATTTGTTTCATATAACCCATTCTTGTTCATGGTTCCGTGAAATATTGGTGTTACAGGCATTTCACAACAAAGAGTCATAATTCCAAACAAACATGGAGAGAAGCTTGTTGGGGTACTACATGAGACTGGTTCTAAGAAGCTGGCAATCTTGTGTCATGGATTCCGTGCTTCAAAGGTTGGTTGCTGTCATATGTGTGTGTGTCCAGTAAATTTAAGATGTCTTGACTGCAATTTGAGTGCAAACTTTTCTTATTACATGACATTAGCAGTCGTTCAAATGATAAATTTAAGATAGAGTATTGGATATCTTGGAGTTAATTGTTCAATTGCAAAAGTATTTGCTTCAAATTGTTTAACGTTTAATGGAAAATTTAATAAATTTGAGATCTAATTGCCTTTTATTGTTCAAGAATTTCTGTAGCAATTAGGAACATTGTCTAGAGTCTAGACACTTTTTACTCCTTTCATGTATGGAATGCAACAGCTGTACTCCTTAAATTTGTATCGAGAGTTAGATTTTTTTTTTTTTTAATATTGAATGATGGCTTAGTTAGCTCCTTATGATTATCTTACAGTGTAAAAAATGCTGCTATTTTCAGGATGATAAAACTTTACTTAACCTTACTGCTGCATTAACAAGACAAGGGATCAGTGCGTTTCGGTTTGATTTTCCTGGAAATGGGTAAGCTGCTTGCAGGAAAGCCTGGAAAATCATGCCTCTTCCAGGCATAGTGCAACTATTTTTCTATTATTTCCATCTTTTCCTGTGCTTTTCTTGGGACATAACTTAAGTTATCATTTATTAAAAATATTGCAAGATTTGATATGCTGTCATGGTCAAGCAATTGAGGTTCCCAATTGCAGAAATATGCTTGTTCACACAAAGATGCATTTGCTATTGAGATGGATGTTCAGTCTGAAATTACTGCTACTAGATCTATGTAAAAAGAAATTCCAGAAAAAATCAGCAGAAATACCAGATCTGATGGCCTGTTCATCTTAAAAATTTTCATGATAATATTTTTAGAGTTACAAGGAGAAAAAATGAATTAATGCAATTAGTGGATAATACAGCTTTGTAACATGCTAGCACCACCTCCATGTTGAATTATATTATTAAGCTTCCAACACTATGTATTTTAACTCAGTATCTGGTTTACCAGTGCATGAGTTCCAACAATGAAGGGGGAAAACAAACATTACATGGTATATATTCTTTGAAATTCAGATCTTGCAATGTTTTGCCTTTGCAGCCTAAATGCTGTGAACTGAGTAGTCAACTATTCTGCACCCGTTTTATTTTTAGAACCTCCTCTTTTTTTGTCAAAATGATCTTATGGTTTATTCTGGTAGAAATTATTAGATACAGGTAGATCTCGGTTGAAATAAAAACTATTCAAATAAGGATGCATTTCGGTATTAAATTAGGGATAACTGCTTTCATATTGAAAACTGGACAATGATGTAAAACGTTTGTAATATTCTGCATATTTCTTTTCTTGTTTTTAACATTTCTGGAACTTAGATGGTGTGTGGTCATCCTCTTTGGTGACAGCCACACTGAGGCCTCAAAGTTAATTAGTTTAGCTCAATTTGTTTGTCATGCATCAAATCTTACCGCTTTTTTGTTTTTTCCAAGAAAAAAAATCTTAGCACTTTAGAAGAAAATCTACATGATATCTTGCCATTTATTTGGCATTTTCCTTTCACACTTCAGGGAAAAATGGCCTGCTAATTTTGTTCTTTCATCCATTCCAGATACCGCAAAAATTAAATTGAATGATGGTTTCTAGATGATTTTAATGATGATGTATTCTTCTGGTTCAAATGAGGAGCAGCTTTTGATTGATCTCTAGTTTTTATGTGAATATATTTGTTCTTTTATATATTGCTTTACACATTTGTATGATAGCATGTTCTGCTTTTTCCCCATATAGTGTAGTTCTCAATGTTACCATGTTTACCAGCTAGCTTGAGCATAAACTTGAATAACTAGCTCTATAGCAAATATTTGGCATTGCATTTTTAGGTCCCATACCATAGGATGTAATATTTCATGCTGGTGATTTCTTTTGCCATCAGATTTTTTTTCCGTATCAAATGGATTGAAATGTCATTCACCAGAATAAATAACCACACAATTAGTTCTGTGTTGGTTTAGTAACATGCTGATGGCCATTCAATTTCCAGGGAAAGTGAGGGTGCTTTCCAGTATGGCAACTATAGAAGAGAGGCTGATGACTTGCATGCTGTAGTCCTCTATTGGTCTAAACAAAAATATGAAGTAAGTGCTATCATCGGGCACAGTAAAGGTACGCAATCTACTTGGCATATATTGGCCATTACGTTCATATTTCATGTCAACCAAACTTATGCTTGAACTTGGTTGTGTTCCAATCAACATTAATCTTCAGATTATCCATTCCCATGTAGTAGTCCTCGTTATAATGCATTCCCTATCAGACATGATGGAAAATTGAAAAGTATAATCTCCTGGCCAAGATGTTCATTTTTTTTTTGTGTCAACAAACTTATGCTTGAACCTGGTGGTGTTCCAATAAACTCTAAGCCTTCAGATTATATCTCCATTTAGCAGTCCTTACACTACATTCACTGTCAAACATGATGAAATCTATAATCTCCTGTGCAAGCTGACCATCTTTCAAGTTGTGCATGGCATAGAGTAAAAATTAATGCATATGTTTTATGTGAAGCATTTACCTAAAATGGGTCTTACAGGAGGAAATGTGGTGCTTTTATATGCCTCTAGTTAAGGGATCTAGGGTGCATGCATGTGATAGCTCCACATTTTGATTCCTCTTTGTTTATGTGAAGTGTTTACTCACTAAAAAATGGTTCCTACAGGAGGAAATGTGGTGCTTTTATATGCTTCCATGTATCATGATGTCCCTATAGTCATCAATCTTTCTGGTCGCTTTGCCTTGGATAGAGGCATTGAAGGTCGCTTAGGCAAAGAGTTCATGCAGAGAATCAAGAAAGATGGCTTTATTGATGTGAAGGACAGAACAGGTATACATTTATAACAATAAGATGGAGTTTGAACTAGGTTTTGCTATTGCTTATATCATCTATCACTTTGTCAGAAGCTTTCCAGGTTTGATCATTTTGTGGCTCTGACTGGTGGTAATTCTATCCTATTTTCTGGATGGTTTATATACTTCACCATGCTTCTGCAGCATGAGTATGTAAGATGACAACAAGAAACATTTGCCATGCATAAGATTTTTAATAAAGGTGAATCTTTCAAAACAAGGATTCAAGTCACGATACAAAACCAATAATACTAGAAATGAGTGTACAATCTGTATATGTGAAAATTGCTCTACTCCTATGTGATACAGTTTTCTTATAAAGCACATATAAACTGATGCAGGGTAGGGTAAGCATTTGTGATTACACATCTATGAGACATCCATACACAACCAGCCAACATGTATTCATGTTTTCATGGATTCCATGAGTTAAAGGACTTTGATAAGAATCATGAGGGTTGAATTCAAGGCGCAACCTTGTTTTGGATATGAACTGATGTTGAAGTAGTATCCAGTTAGCCAGCCCTCAATTGGTCAACTAAGTGAGTCTGTTGTTAATGTTTATTTTACAAAGAAAAATAATGCTAAAAGAGGTCCTATTGTCTTTTAGTCTTTTCTTTTCGTGTGAATAAAATAGGTTTCATTTCAAATCCCAAGAAAGAGAGCATTTATCTTCTGCTTGGTTTGTACTTGACTAGTTTCAAGTATGGAGATTTTACATGGTAAGAAATGGAGAGAGACATATGTTAGTTACTTGAAGGATGGCTATATCATCCATGTGATACTCATGATAGGGGAAACAGGATTAACTTACGCATGTCAATCTGGTAATGTGGAGCATGGTTAAGCCTCAGTTATGCCTCTGAACATTGGCATCCATGATGTAGGTTCTCCCAAGTCCCAAAAACATTTAATGGGAAAGTTTTCAAAGGAATTTCGTAGTATGAGGATCCATGCCCTTTTTGAAAGTCCTCATACCAACTTTTTCTTGCTGTTTAGTTTTATATAATTACTTTTCCCTCACTTTGTTTCTTCTGTTCTGCTTCTTTCATTCATCAATATTGTCACACCTTATGCACAGAAATATAATAATTATTATTCTTTTGTACCAAATGGTGGATTAATATTCGATTTTGTTGCAGGAAAAGATGAGTATCGGGTGACCGAAGAAAGTCTAATGGATCGATTAAACACAGACATGCATGCAGCAAGCCTCTCCATTGACAAAGCATGCAGGTACATTTCTGTATATTGTGGTATCGTATTTTTGCTGAGCCGGCAATTTCTGTGTTCGTATTTTTTCTTGTGACATAGTTCGTTGATCTCTTTAATGTTTGCACATTGTTAGGATGGCCAGTTGTACCATTGTTCTAGGATGGTTATATATAATAACTATCAACTCCGTTACTTACAGGGTCTTGACAGTTCATGGTTCAGAAGATGAAATTATACCCACAGAAGATGCCTTAGAGTTCGCCAAGCTTATACCTAATCACAAGCTCCATATTATTGAAGGTGCCAACCATTGCTATACTGCACATCAGGAAAAGCTGGCTTCAGTCGTAGTGGGCTTCATAAATTTGATCAGGTATTCTTAGGCTTACATGAAATTAAGATTGTAATTTCTATATTATGGATTTTAGGCATTAAAGTATAGATGGAGGCTTTTTAGTGACAGCAGCAAGTCAGCAATCTCAGAATAATGAACACTTACATAAAGGCAAGATATTGTAAGAAAGGTTTATAAATCTCGTGGAAGAAGATTAACAGCTGGAAGATTTCTTTTCTTTTCTTTTCTTTTCTTTTTTGTTGGTTGGGGCCTGTGTAATAATTTTTAATGCTGAGATTCGTTATCTTGTTTCTAAGGCATGTCTTATTGTGACTATGATGATGATGAGTTCAATTAACACAGGTTGAAGATGCCAGTGCAGTGGGAGACGTCTAAAGCCATTGGACCTTTGCAAGAGAATAATGCACCGTGGTGGCTTCACTCTTGACAGTAGCTTCCAGTTTCGTTGCTGTTGATTTAGCTGTGGGTTTAGGAGAACATCACTGTTACTTCTCGAACCTTGAGTGGTATTCAAAGTCTGAAGTGATTGAGAAACTTTTGCTTGATTGGCCAATAACCTAGTGGGTGATGGCAATATATGCAAAAGTGAGATGTCTTAAATGGGCAGCGAATTGCAGATTGCAAATGCTTGTATGAGATTCTCACCAGTTTTGCCATGAACCAGTACCACCCATGTTCACTGCCCGCGCATCTACATGTCAATTGTATGAATGTAATAGTCACTGGAATGACTTAGCAGCTGCATGCTCCTGTAACTTACCTGATGTCTTGTTATGTAATGATGATTGTACGATATATCCAACGATGAATGTTGTAAATGGTCTAGAACTGTTGCATCCCTGTTATCATTTGATGATGAATATCTTCACATAATCGAACATTTATGCATGAAGAAATGCATGTGCTTCTTACCTTTCAATGCATTCTTGTGTTTGGTTTGAAAAGCAACGGAGTGGATTAACAAAAGTTGGAGCATAATTTCAATTATATCAGTTATTCCGTAGGTTGTTGCTTGTCATGGTTATTAATAAATTGCTCAAGTTAAAGTCTTGATATTGAAAGAATTGGGAGTTCCTGTTATTCACCCACTATCATCGTTTTATATTAGATCCTTTGTATCAAGGTTGTGATCTAGCAGAAGATAGTATATTCACTATCTTCAATCAGACTTCAAGTGGTTTTGAATGCCATGCGCTGTGCTTCTCAGCAGTTTCATTCAACCATATCTCATTTATTGTAGTCTCTAGTCTCTGTTTGCTACTTTCAGGACACCTTTACCGTAGGTCAACCTCTTCAACGCGGCCAAGTTCTGCCACAAGTACAACAGACCTGACTTGTTCTGCTTTCAGGCAATACACCAACAGACTGCGCTCCTTTGCAGTATATCTTTATGCTTGTTCGCTTCACTTCAACAGCACTTTTAACTCTTTACGTTTTCAAGCATATTCAAGCACTTGTTCAGCTATACTGTCATGTTTTCAAGAACCTTCAAGCATGCCACCTCTGGTTATGTTTTCAACCATCGCACCAGATGTTGGGTTGCCAATCATCTGTTTTGTCTTGTATGACCACCTTTCCTTTCGTACTTCTATGTAAACCATGTTGTTATTATTTTAATATGTAGCTGCAGGCTCTTTGTTTACCTCACAAAAGAAAAATAAAACATATATACGAACTGATCCAATAAGTTGTTCGGCCATCCTGGGGATCGGGGTAGATAACTGGATCATTGGATCTTGTTATTTTTAGAAGGGGGTTAGCCTGGCTTCTTTTGCAAAGAGATGATCAAATGATCTATTGCGTCCCTATACCACTTTTATTCTGGAAGAAAAATGAGGCCTGAGTGAGATTGTTGTTACCAACCTTTAATGACTTTAGTAACAGAGCTAACTAGCACGTTTTGATCTACCCACCTTTAATGACTTTAGTAACAGAGCTAACTAGCACGTTTTGATCTACCCATTTGTTGAACTCGTCTAAAAATAGGAATTAAAATTCAAAACAATTCATCTTATGTTTTTCGAATAAATTTTTCAGAATTGAAACATTGCGGTCTTTAATTGCATCTTGCTATAGAGTGTGCCCGGTCCGCCCCAACTTCGTGGATGTTTGTATGTTATTATGGGATGGTCGTAATGTGTTGCGTAGGTTGTATGTGGGATTCCAACGGTAATGATCCTGATGCAAGAAATTGAGACAATCCCATCCTCTGCAAGAAAATCAATCAAACCGTAAGATTGATCCAAACTATTATTCCTATTTAATTTGAATTTTTTAGATTTAATTTGATTTTGATTAAAAATTTTAGAAATCAAAAAAATGGTTTAATTTCGATTTCAGCTTTGAAAAACAGATTAAAATCGATCCTATCAACCGACATATATATATATAT
>KE504784.1:199978-219588 GCA_000441515.1 Elaeis oleifera | reverse complement strand
ATATATATATATATATATATATATATATATATATATATATCAAGAACAATAATGTCAGTTGATACTATATTCAACAAATGCACCACATGTCTAGAGACAGACAACCTCAAATATTCGCATTTAAATTACAAATGCACCTAGATGTTTTGTATTTTTACAATGTGACTTTAGGAGAAAAGAAAACAAATATTCTAGAAACCAGACTGACTGATAACAAAGGGTACCTTGGTGTATAATGGTTCATAGAGCTTCTGATATTTGGCTTCAAGTGCTGCTCTTTCCTCGAAGAATTTCGCCTCTAGCTCATCATGTTGACTCTGGATAACAAGAAATCATTAGCACAACTCCAGCAAACAATTGAAACAAACTTAAATTCTGTTGCAACATATTCCACATTTATAAACTTAAGATGACAATCATATATTCCTTTTCCTCAATTAGCAAGTTTTAAGAATTGCTTCAATCATCATATATTCCTACACCTATCCAAATTCTTTAGTCATAATAATTATTCTTTGAATATAAACAGGGAAGTTGCAAGCAAGAATCATGAAACTTATCAAAACATATGACACGTGGCAATTTTGGCAGGAATCAGAGGTGGCATGGTGAGGCACTTTCGGACCCATCAGTCAATATTAATCTTGGGAATTAATATCAAAACAGCCTTCACCTGGATTACAAGAAAGATTTGAGGAAAAACAATAAGGGTAAGTTAACATAGCCAAGGGAAAGATTAAAAGGAAAGACTAGGATGCTCAAGCAGGTGATACGCTAATTGCAGGTTCACTCCTCCCAATCAAAGAATGGATTACTCAAAGCAATTCTCGCTGATTTTTCCATGTATTGTAAATCAGTTCAGGCTCTTGCTGTCATGTAGGCTAGAAAGGAGAGAACCTATGGTAATTCCTCTGAGAAATAAAAAGATGCTCCTGCAAGTTGCAGCCACCTTGGACAAGCGAAGAGGCTATTATATTAGCCAGGATTAACAGAGCTGGAAGCAGGCCAAGTTCTCGAAGGCTACTTGAACTGAGAATGAATAATAGATCTCCAAGTTGTCATATACCCATGTCTGATCCAGACATGAAGGTAGGCACATATGTGAAAGATAGTAAGAAAGGTATGTTCCTAAAAATGACTTAGTGAAGTTCATTTTCTCATGTTTCCAGCACAAATGCATATGCATGAGCTGTCTCTGCAGTTTGACATATTACTAGTACAAAGGGTTCCGTAAAATGGAGATAGAGAAAGGAGCAGCTCTTCTGATGAACTCTTTCAGACTATGGTTTTCAAGTCATTTTTACAATTTCCATATGTTTAGCCTCCCATTTCCACTTTTCAACTCTTTGTACTCAAGAATCTTCATTCAAATTCACCCACCTTCCCGTTATCCATCATAGGTGCCATTCCCACTCATTTCTAATTCACAGTTGACTCGTTTGCAAATTCATAAGCAAATTGCAAATTAGTATGAATCAAATAGTTTGTAATATGACCTGGTCTGATACAAAGGATCAGCAAACTAGAAAGCTAAACGAAGGTCAATCCAATTAGTTCCAAAATATACTAAATCTTCTATTCTCTCTTCTAACATGAAATATCTGACATTTCTTGATCCCAAACCAATTTATCATAACTTTTTATGTATCTAATGTCAAATTTGACATTAAACTGTACAATAAAAAATAAATTTTCTCTTCTAACAGCAAGGCAAAACTGATTCTTTAAGAACGAGTAAATTGTACAAACAAGAAACAGAATCCAAACCAACAAGTAATTATGCTCTAACCCTGGTTCATAGTACCAAAATCAAGTAATTATGCTCTAACCATGGTTCATAGTATCAATTTTGGTTCTCTTACCATTGTCATGCTAGCACATTGTCAGTAATAGGTAGTTCATGGCACTGATACTCGATATGCCTCCCCTGAACAAAGTATTGCTTTGCTACTGCTACGATATGGTGCATTTCAGTATGTCATCTTATGGCTCCAACCTCGTAGGGTTACCATACAACTATCTTGAAATCCATATCCTGGCGAACTTCATTATATACTTGCAGAAATCATTACAAGTTATAACCTCTTTATATGATGAGATAGCACTTGTCTTTTGTAGTTTCATGTTCGCTTAATCTTTGGAATTGAAACACAAATCATAATATAATGGAACCATTATCCATATATTATAGCTCATCTTATGACCTAGAATTTCTACATGTAACCAACAAGGACATAAAGTGGCATTCTTCCTTGCCATGTAAATTTCTCTATTTCTACCTTTTACCCAATGCTTCCTACTGATATGGGGATCTCAAGATCTAATTGATTGTATTGAGGGTCAAGAGAGGCAAGCAGCTTTTTGCATGCCATTGAACCCAAATTTAACAAATTTTCTATCAAATTTCCATTCACTATGAATGTTTCACTAAATGTTCGTATGCATCCCTGTTAAAAATTTCTCCATAACTCCCAACATTTTAATTCTGCCAATCCACTTTCTATTTTATAACATTAAATTTCAAGAGTTATTTGTCCCTGATCACAAGAAAACTAATCAAGAGTCCAAGACTGCAAAAACCACCAGACATATGAAATAGTGCCCATCATTTATTGCTATTTAAAACTCCACTCCAACCAATTTGATTACCTTATTCCCACGACTAATGAATGAAGAATCAGCATTGTTCTAGAACATGTATCTCAAATGGATACCAATTTGAAACAACCAAGCCATATAACTGATACTGCAACCTGGCATTATCTATTTTGCATTGGTGCCCTGCACTGCAGATGTATGAAAGGTGCAAAAAAAGGGAGGAAAAAGGAAAGAAAGAAAACATTCAACATTTGCATTGCTATGTAGAAATAAATATTCTTTATTAATTTTACAAAGCTTTTATCTAAACTTAGTGTGTCAGGCACTTAACAAAGAAAGGTAGGATAGAAAATAAGCATACATGGCATAAACCATATGCTTAAGAACTTCAAGGCAGCATAACTAATACCTCAGTCTGATTTTGCAAACTGAGGTAAATAAATCAGATAACCAGAAACATGTAGGTGGTGAATAACATTTCCAATCAAGCAATAAGACCAAGAATGGTTCAACTTACCATTGAGTAGCAACCTTAAGGGACACATAAAACAGTGCAGGTTAAGAGCTGTACGCTCATTCCATGTTTGCAGAAATCTCAATTCACTAGTAACCTTCAAAGATTTGGATAACAGTGCAATTCAAAACTTTATGCAGCCACACCATAGTCTCAAAGTCCTGACAAGTATTTTGATTATCACAATCCCTAACAAGGGCATGATGGATTGCACATCTGCCAAGCAAGCCACTTATGTACCACAACAAACAAGCCTATCATGGATCATTCCATTTATAAAGAATGGCATCACATAGACAACATACAGATTTTCACCTTAAGGATCATTTAGGACAAGCATTTATTGCAATTATAAGAAATGGCAGAAGAAATGGGAGATTAGCAGCAGAAGACGTAACTTTAGAAATTTTAGCCTTTCGTGCATCGTACACTTTGTGTAAATAACTTATCCTTTAGGAGCGATACAACTGTAGCCCCAACAAAGCAATTAAGCAGACAGCCAAAAAGAAAATAAATGGGAAAAAACAAGTGTTTGACTTCAGTTGCACAATTCAGAGATCACAAGTGCTGTTAAACGAATTGGGAATTCACGAAAAGCTAGCATACTGATTCAACACTGATAGATAAAGAAGTTCAAGAAATCTAGATCCCAACAAGGACATTTCCTAGAAAATAGCAAATGAAGAAAAGCGGGAACCAGGAACCTAGCAAGAAATGCAAATAAAACAAATAAATAAAAGGATGGCTTTCTGGATCAGTAAAGACGAAACCCTAAAATAAAGTAGATCCACATACAAGGGAACCAAAGGGGCCAAAGAAAGAGCGGCAGACCTGGAGCTCTCTCAGGACCTCTACGCGCTTCCGGACCTTGGGTGTCAGCGTCTCCAGCACATCCGAATGCTGCCCCGCCAGGCTCTGAAGCTTGTTCTACATTAACCCATCAATACTAATATTATCAAACCGCAAAAGAATTTCGGAAAAAACAAAATCTTGATCACAAGAAACAAAACCAAAGAAAAGACCATAGATGGCACCTTGAGAGCGTTAACAAGGCCCGCTCTATCCTCCGCGCTCAGAGCTGCGAAGTGCGAACGCTTAAAGATATCAGATAGCAAGAAAATAGAAGAAACAGAAAAGAAGAGAGTAAGAGAGAGAGGGATACCAGGGGCGTTGGAGGGAGGGCGGAAGTGAGATCAGAGAGATCGGGGGCATCCTTCTTGTCGCTCATAGCGGCCAAATTCGCGCCTCCGTCTTCGCCTCTGCCCACTCTACTCTTCCCCTCACGAGAGAGCGGAGAAAAGAGGGAGAGAAACCCTAGCCAGCGAGCGAGAGCTTTATAGGAGAAGTAGGCGTGGGATTTTATAGGCGGAACGGAATACGTGCAGAAGTGGGCTGGGATGTGGGATGCCTCCATCTCTCCAACGCTGGTATATTAAACGGATATTACAGTTACCTTGGTGACGTAGAAGCGTGTTCCCGCAGTATATATATATATATATACATCCGAAGCGCACCAAGACTCGGCGCGACGGTGTCAAGGAACACCATGTACGGCATAATAAAACCCCTCGTGAATTCTCTACCAAAAAAAAAATCCCATGAATCACCTACCTAGCCATGCATGATGTTGTAGCATTTTTCCGATGGACAGCTAGTAATCGATTTGGAGCTGATCAGGAGTCGCATCTACTGAGAGATGGAAAGAACATCAGAAAATGATGTGTTATCGTCGGAGAATGTATACATAATCAAAATTGAGGTCGTGGATGGTGAGATTGATCGGAGAAAATAGTACTGGGCTCCGCTCGGCGTTAGAGAAAAAAATTTGCAAATAAATTTCATCGAAGATGGCTTCGATGAAAACCCTCCGACACTTAAATCACTGAGATGGCTTGAAGATAAAGAGCGACAGAGTCTCTAAGTTGCAGATAGTGTGCGTATCTGGAGGGATCTCCGCTTATTTCGATTTATAGAAGGAGCAAAATAAATGGTGAAAGGTCGATCGTATCCTATCGTACGATGTACATGGTACTACGTGGACGTCTTTAAATACTGACAATGATTGTACCTTCTACTCGGCGCACTTATGACGACGGACGCTACTGGCATGGGGTATAATAAATGATCCTATGGACGCATTTAATGAATTTGTAGCATCCCATCATGGTGCGCAGCTAACTGGCTAGAGTATGGCATCTGAGTGACATGATCTTAATGTGGCTTGTTAGGATGGCGTTGTGGCCATGTTTGGTGCTCAACTAATTGATAGAGGCCCGCATTGTTGGAGTTGGCAAAATGAAGTCGTCGAGGTATCCCGTCGTCGACTAGCATAGTCGGCTATGCGCCGACTACTAAGTCGGTTACAGGTTGAGCACTGTTGGGTGCAAGCAGCTGTGGATGGCACGTTAACTTTAGTCGGCCTGGTGTCGACCAGGACTGAGTTGTCTTTAGTCGGTCGGGTGTCCACGATGGTGGCTGGCGTTAGCCTTGTTGGGCAGAACTCATCAATCCAAGCCTGATTGAGTAGCAATAGCTTAGTCGGTGTAGCTCCTCTAGTCGGCTCGAAGATGAGAAGGCTTGGTAGTCGGTTAAACGATGGGGATCTACCCCAACACCTGCCCCCAACTCTTGAGTTCGATTGAGTGGTTAGTCAGGCAAAGAAAGTTCGTCTTTGAGCAGATTCGAGTTGCTTTTGCCAACTGCCACTCGTTTGTCTTGTCGCTTCGTAGGTGGACCGTCGCCTTGTCTTTTCATAGAACGTGCAGTGGTGCCATCTCATCGTAGATTGTATGGCAATAAATATCATGGAGCTCGAGATGATCTTCCATATTAATGGCAGGAGATCGGCTGGCAAGGCAATAATGAGCATGCATACCCGAGTCGTTCGCATATTGGCCGCCCATTGGTCCAATCCGTGATCACACGAATTGAGCTGACTCGGCGAGATCCGAATGGTGGTGCATCGAATCGATGCCGATTTAGTCGACTGAGATTGCCGTCACATGTTAAGATCTTTGAGTAAGACGTGGTACTCGGTGTTGATCCTGACCATCGAAGGAACCTATAAATAGGGATTGATCTCCTTCTATTTTTAGTTTCATTGTTTCTGCTCCGCCTCAAGTCTTCCTTGCCCCTTTCTTAGGAGAGAGAGCTTAGGTAGAGCCATCGGTGAGCAGTCTCCTCCGATGCTGGTCTTTCGTCGTCGTCATCATCTCCGTCGGTCTTTTTCTCTAGAGATTTCTTTCTCGGTCTCTTTCTCTTTTTCATAGCTTCCACTGGCAGAGAATCTGGAGATGAGAATCCGATTGGTGATCGGAGTTCTCGAGCTCCAACCGTCCAGAGGATGACCAAGGAGATTACTCGAAACGAGTCCGATGAGACATCTTCTCAACAGGGTCAGTCGAATCTAGATGAGTCGGATAAACAGCCGACTGTCGAGAACCTCTTTGGACCTCTTGTCAAGAGGTCTTAAGTTGATGGAGTCAATCGTTAACCGACTAAGGGGACATTATCATGTCCCTAGTCAGTATCGATTGACTTCGTCAACTCGGACCTCTTGACAAGAGGTCCAAAGAGATTCTCGGCCATTAATCGACTAAGGGGACATTATCATGTCCCTAGTCGGTCCCCTTAGTCAGTATCAGTTGACTCCATCAACTCATACCTCTCGACAAGAGGTCCAAAGAGATTCTCGATTGTCGGCTGTTCATCTGACTCATCCAGATCCGACTAACCCAATCGAGAAGACGTCTCATCGGACTCATCCCGAGTAATCTCCTCGATCACCCTTTGGATGGTTGGAGCCCGAGAACTCCGATCACTGATCGGATTCTTTGCCAATGGAAGTCATGAAAAGAGAAAGAGACTGAGAAAAAACCTCTAGAGAAAAGACCGATGGAGATGATGACGATGGCTGAAGACCGACGTCGGAGGAGACTGCTCGCCAGTAGCTCTACCTAAGCTCTCTCCTAAGAAGGGGCAAGGAAGACTTGAGGTGGAGTAGAAACAATGAAATCGGAAACGAAAGGAGATCAACCCTATTTATAGGTTCCTTCGACAGTCAGGATCAACACCTAGTACCATGCCTTACTCGAAGATCTTGACACATGGTGACAATCTCAGCCGACTAAATCGCTGCCGATTCGACGCACCACCATTCGGATCTCACCGAGTTAGCTTAATCAGTATGATCACGGACTGGACCAATGGGCGACCGACATGCAGACGACTTGGATATGCATGCTCATTATTGCCTTACCAGCCGATCTCCTACCATTAATATGGAAGATCATCTCGAGCTCCACGATATTTATTGACGCATGATCTAGGATGGGATGGCACCGCTGCACGTTCTACGAAAAGATAAGACGACGGTCCACCCCACGAAGCGACAAAACAACCGAGTGGCAGTCGGCAAAAGCAACTTGGATCTGCTCAAAGACAAACTCCCTTCGCTCAACTAACCATGCAATCAGACTCAGGAGTTTGGGGCAGGTGTTGGGTAGATCCCCATCGTTTAGCCGACTACCAAGTTTTTCGTCTCTAAGCCGACTAGATGAGTTACACCGGCTAAACTACTGCCACTTAACCCAACTTGGATTGATGAATTTCGCTTGGCAGGGCTGACATCGGCCACCATCGTAGATATCTGGCCGACTAAAGGCAGCTCAGTCCTGGTCGGCACTAGGCTGACTAGAGTTAATGTGCCACCTACGGCCGCTTGCACCCAATAGTGCTAAGCCTGTAACCGACTTAGTAGTCGGCGCACGGCCGACTATGCTAATCGACGACGGGATACTCGACGGCTTCATTTTGTCGACTCCGATAATGCGGGTCTCTACCGATTAGCTGAGCACCAAATATGGCCATCACGCCATCTTGACAAGCCACATCAAGATCATGTCACTTAGACGTCATATTCTGGTCGGCTAGCTGTGCGCAATGATGGAATGTTACGAATTCATTAAATGAGCTCACGGGATCATTTATTATACCCCATGCCTGATAGCATCTGCCATCATAAGCATGCCGAGTAGAAGACATAACCACCATCAGTATTTAAAGATGCCCATACGGCACCATGCGGTACTGTACGATAGAACACGATCGATATGATCATCTGTCCTCTCACCATTCATTTTGCTCCTTCTATAAATAGAGGTAAGTGGAGATCCCTCTAGGTATGCACACTATCTGCAACTCAAAGACTCTGTCGCTCTTTTCTCTTAAGCCATCTCACTGATTTGAACGTCGGAGGATCCTTGCCAGAGCCACCTCTGGCGGGACTTGTTTTGTAGGCTCTTCTTCTCTGACGTCGAGCGAAGCCCAGCACCATCTTTCTTCGATCAACCTCACCGTCTTCAATCTCGACCTTGACTGTGTGCATCTCCGACGACGGCACATTATCTTTCGACACTCTCTCTGCTTTCTAACAGGTGCGGCTCCTAATCGGCTCCAAGCCGACGACCGACTATCCATCAGAGAAAGGCCGCAACACATAGCATACCATCTACACGGAATACAAAATATGATCAAAATTATAAGAACTGCACCAAGCAGTATTCGTGGATGTATATTTGTATCCATAAGTTACTACAGCTCATTAATGCATATTTATACGATAAAAAGCATAGATGGTGGTGATTATATTAGAAGAAATATTGAGTCATCTACAGTTGTAAGATATCAAACGGATGTTTGAAGTAATGACAGCTCCAACATTTATTTCGACAATATCCTCATTTTTAATTGGTAATTTTTCAGAAAAGGAAAGAAATATGTGCATGATATAATTATCTCGGTTTTAATACTTGAGATGTGATCATGAACCCAGAATCTTTAGCTCCTAAATAGAGGGTATGATCCTGAGAAATCCTTATTGTACACTTAAAAGAAATGTCTTACTGAAAAAATATTTGCAAATCACCTCGTTGATGGCAGTATACAGTCTGGTTGTAGAAATCATCAGCTGGTCGCGTGTGTGATAATAGAGTAGGAAGGAAGGAAACCGCCCGGTTAAGATTTGGCATTGCTTTGTTCTGGTCAGACTTTTGTTGAATCCTGACCCAACCCAATTGAAGCTCTGAACTTCGCTAGATCTCCTTCTCTCCTTGCACATCTCTTGCTAAAAATTCTAGCCACTTCTTTAAGAGAAGCATGTGGGCTGAGCGTCCTACGTACACGGCTCCAATTGATCTGGGGTCGGTCGGGTCAAAAAAACAAAAAAGGTGCCAAGAAGACAGCACAGTCTTAGGCTTGGGTCGCATTAGACACTTTGATTGCAACTTAATTGGCTTGGATCTTGTTATGATTTTTATTCGCTTTCCTGCAACCAGACAAAATTAATCCTGCCATGCTTCTGTCATGAATCTTGTTTTCATCTTTTGCTGGGACTTCCTTTGCTTTAATTGAATAACTGCCCTTTTGGAAAGATAAAATCTAATTTATTCATCAACATTGCTTTTTTTCTTTTTTTTTTGTCACATAACAGGCATGAGAAGCCCTCTGCTTGAAAAAACAGGTCTCTCTATGTTTCTTTCTGAACTCATACAGTTGGGTCATGGCAACAGTTACTACACATTATATACAGTGCTATTCACAAGCAGCTCAGAGTTCTGCACATGCGGACACAAAAGAGACAAAAAAGAAGGAAAACAAAAGATTATATAGACCTTGGAATGGTTTTGCTGTTGCTAGCTTTATTTCGTCACACACGAAGATCATCAGGTCCAGAAGCCAAGTCATGGACATCAATAGATTCTTGATCCAAACCCCTTTGATATATGGTTCCTTCACCTTAATCTCAGATCTGAAGTCATCTTAGATAATCCATCAACAATTAAGAGGTCTTTATGACCACATCTCCATTCCCATTAGCAAAGAGAACTTCACATGAAA
Source organism: Elaeis oleifera (assembly GCA_000441515.1). Lineage (NCBI taxonomy): Eukaryota > Viridiplantae > Streptophyta > Magnoliopsida > Arecales > Arecaceae > Elaeis > Elaeis oleifera. The sequence goes on along the minus strand of KE504784.1, from coordinate 209,579 downwards.
AAATGAGATGGCTAAACCAACCCAGAACCAAGCTCTATAAACTTGGTATAGTTGATTTCCGAAACTTCAGTTATGGGTCCCTGACTGATGACTGAAGAATTTGCTAGAGAGGAGATTCATATAGACTGAACTTCTGACATTTATTATCTGAAATACGGCAAGAATCTCCCACCAGTTTGTATGCTCTTTCCATTGGCTATTGCCTAGATGTAAGATGAGAATTAGAAGTACCTGTCTTTCAGCACCATAACTGCCCCTTTGCTTGCTTTTGGAGTTAGCATTGCCTAATCATTATGCAAGAAAGAACTTTGACATAGTGCCACATGCTGTTAGATGAAAGTATGTTGGACTTAAAGCTGTAACAGTTATATACAGACCTGGGCTTTCTTTATCTGGTATTGAGAAGAAGTGTCGCACACGCGACTATTACAATGATAACTCGTACTCCCTGTAATTGGAGGGAAAACCAAAAAGTATGGTATTGGGAATATCATGTTATTAGTCATACATGGCTGACGATCACTAGTTCAGACCTAAAAAGAACGATGGAAGAATGCAGGTGATAAACCAAACAAGATTTCTTTATGCATACATCTACAAAATCAAATCAATGATAAGATCGATAGATTCTGCTCCTAGATCCAAGATACACAAAGTAGTAAAAAGACTACATATAACATAATATGAAATGATGTCGGACATCCTTGTTGGGGACTTCATGAAGGAATCTGCAGGCTGAATAATAATTAATAAAATGCAAGAGAAAAAAGTGTCCACTTCAAGATAGTGGACAAAGTGGCAAACAAGTTTAGTGAGCTTTGCTTGCTCGTGAGACATTATTATCAACATCAGTCATCTATGCTAAAACAAAGCACCAGAGCCATCTACAAGGTAATTGCAACTTAAAACTAATTTTAGCATTAGCTATAAAAGGCTAAAACATATCAAACATTTTATGGAGCTAGAAGCAGAAGAAAAAAAGTGGAATGACATTCTTAAACAAAAGTGCCTCTCATAGGGGTTTGATGATGTATCACCAAAAAAATCGGGGTTTGATGATGTTGGAACTAAACAAAAGGGTATGTGACAAGCCAAGAAGTAATCAAGAAAAAATACCATGAAACAGCACATAATTTGTACGAATAAAAAAATTCAATAACATATCTATGAGTTACAAGTTACAACTAATTAAAGCATTTGCACACAGGTGGAGAGGATATATCGAACTACTAAGATGAGTTTACTAAAACCTATCAGAACCAACTTTGATGAAGTGCAAACACCATTGCAAGTGATTGCTTCTTTGTCATCAACTGATACGTATAGGTTATGGGCAGAATGAATTATTTGCAAGAATAAATCACACAACATGCATATGAGATCAAACCATACATCAAATATGATACAGAAGAAAAAGTTACCTGTTCGATCAACATCCCATTAAATTTGAATTGCTCACTTTATTTCATGGTTGAATTTTTCAGAACTACCTGAAAACTTCTTATTTCTAGTCACTTCACGGTGCATCTTTTGCTGCAATTTTTTTTTTTTTAAGTTAGCAATCTATACTGATGTTAAGAGAATTAATGTAAAACCAGCAGCTTGAGTCCAAAAACTATCAGATCTGAAATTTTAAAGTACAAAATGAAGTGAATTTATTCATACGCACATATATTTGTCTGAAATTACTGGTGATGTGGCAGAAAAAACAAATTTTCTCTTTAGATGCAATAGATGAATTATAATGTTAGTAGTTACATTCTCAGATATTTGCCATATAGGATGGGTATTTTAAAAAGGATATCCCAATGCACAAAGCTCCCGCCACTGCAGGATCTAGGAAGGATCAAATGTACATAGATTTACCCCTATATGCGGAGAAGCTGTTTTGATGTTTTGAACCTATGACACCCAGTTCACTATGGAGAAACCTTACCATTGCACCAAAAGCCCGCCCCTACCATAAGAATCAAAGGTTTAGCAGCAACGGAGGCACTACAAAGTACAATCAACATGCATGAATGTTTTGGGCTTGAATTATGGTAAATTCAGGAAAAATATGGTACAAATGAGTACATAAAAGAAATTCAAGAATATAAAGAAGATTACGTAAGAGAAAACCACTTCAGAATGTTTGAAAGAAATGACGAGCAGGGCTTTATTCTGTTTGTGGGGAAGATTAAAACAAGATTTGGATGGAACTCATAACAAGAGATTTGAAGAAAGTTTTCTTTTCTAAACACTTAGGTTGGATAGAACAAGATATAAGAAAGCAATAAAGGATTCACAAAAACAATCTATATCAGCTTGCCATGTTTATATTATTACCAGCATAATAATTATACCAGGGAAAAAAAAATCTTATGTTCCTTATGATACATCTATGTAAAGTCCTGGCAACATTTGAGATCCTTCCTTGATGGCCATCACAGAATCTACTCATCTGAGATCCAATGATCATTCTCTAAGCAACAGTTATCTAACACCGATACAGACACATAATCCCAGGAAATATTTCGTACAAGTTACTAGTCCAACAACATGCAATTAATGAATATTTCTCCACAAAACTTTTGCAACCTGACTCATTAACGGTAAACCAAAACCACAAGAACAATCTTTGTCCAGCTTTAAAGGGGTCGGCTTTGTGGAAACTTCTTCACCATTCAGTGCTATGAAGGACAACATTCTCTACCAGGGCAAGCTTCCATATCTATTCTATCTATTAGATATTAAAATAGATAGGCAAACAGATGGAGTAATGCCGAATATTTTTCTGTTGTATGTAGCATGCAGCATGTGTGCACATGTGAAACAGTTTAGGTTGGGTTGCTGGGTCAAGTATGATCTGTTCTGTACAGTAACATTTTCAGTTGTTTTAGTCGAGATAGAATGATACAAATATTAAGTTTGCATTGGTTGAGTTGCCTGAGCCATTAGCAACCCCACATCTGAGCTCCAACCCAACATGAATATCGTGTTGGTTCATGTATGAGGTAACCTCACTAAAGTAGAAACCCTACTGTAAACACCCAAATCTGGTCAGTTACTTTTACCTCCAATTGGTACAACTCCTGTGTTTCCTCAGTAGTACTCTTAGCAAACATAACTTCTTACTTTTCTCTAAATTCAAAAATGGTTGAACTAAAATAGCCATCTGAGTCATTTTCATTCCATATAATGACGAGATTTCAAGGAGAGCTATTCATATGAGAAAAGGTACAGAACTTTGGGAGAAAGAATATGGACCTTTTTATTAGCTTCCACTGTGAATGGGTTTTTCTCTGAGGGCAGTGTTCCTAGGCATAAACTACAGGACTCAACAAGATTCCTCAACTGTTTACTGCCAGTGGTAATGCACAAATGATGTGGCTCCCAGACACCAACTTTTCCAAAGAAACATTTTTCTCTATAAGAAGATAAGAGTTCCAGCAATTCATTTGAGTTTCCAGGAATAATTTGCTCCTCCATATGACTTATATAACATGTCCAGTCACTCTCATTTGCAAGTGCATTGAGAGCACTTCCTCGGTTGTATGTGCACAGACTAGAAGGCTCATCTGTATCTCGAGACACATCAGTTTTATGCAAAAAGTCTAATTCATCATATGGACGAAAATAGTCACTAACATTCTGTTTGGTTATTCCACCATCATCATTTGTTTTTCTTCTCGTGGGTTTCTCTCATCTGTAGTATGGTTTCTAGTACCTAAAGCCTCCAGCTCTCCACCACCATGAAAAGAGGACATTTCACCAGAAGTTTTAGATGCAGTATGTGCATCCAAACTAGGAGCTTCCTTCAGAAAATATTTACCTTGGTTTTCCTGAAATGCACTAGACTTTCTATGTTTGGATATGATCGAAGGGCTTCTCCCAATTTCACTAGCAAGATAATCTTCTCTTTCAGTGACATTTCCAACAGATCCACCCAGGCTGGCCCTCTGTTCAGTCTCAAGAGGTTTCTGTTTGGTATCCAAAGCCTTCAGTTTTTCACCATTATAAATTGAGGACCTTTCACCTGGACTTTTCTGTACCGTGCAGGCAATCAGACTATGACACTCCTTTGGAAAAGAATCCATGTTTATTTCTTCTTAACAGAAATGGGCTCTTTTCTCTTCCTAATATGTTCTGCAGAGTCACCAAAGCTAACAAAATTTGCAGTCTTGACAGGTTCTAAAACAGTGTCTATGTTTTCAGAATTATGTGGCTGTGCAGTATGTAGAGATTCCAAAGAAGAGCTCCCATCATTTGCTCCTCCAACAGACTTCTGTTTAACAGGTTTGAGGCTTTTCAAATTCTGGTTTGTTGTGAAGTTCCGGAAAAGACTGTTATTTCCAATCATTTCCTGCCTGGTGGCATTATTTAAGTGCTGCACTCCTTGTTTCTTTACAAAGGGTGATCTGATAACCATTGGATTGCGATCCATCTCAGAGAGCATCTCTGCAGAAAAGGACTTTGCCATGGTTTGGGGAAATTTAACTTTCTTATATCACTTTGTTCTGAAGATGTCCTCTTCAAAGAACCTCCACTCTCGATCTTGCTTAGCTGTGACGTTGTTCCTTGGTCAACACGATGTCTTGTTCCCTGCATTTCATTCATATACTTGAGCATCTCTAATCACAAACTGAACACATGCATACAAATCTGACAGACCCAACATCACATAAACAGTAAAATTGAAAAAATCACCTGAAATAGACTATTTCAAAGGCACTTATCATTTCCTAACACTGCTACTCGAACCTCTCTCCCGCAAATTCTTCCTCTTCACGCTACAAATGTGATCATCCGATTCAGCAGAAACAGAAATGTCATCTTTCGTAACATTTCCCGATATTGGGGATCCCAAGCATCCTATATGAGGATCCAAACCCTCACATGAAGACAATTGCCTTTCTTTAATACCACCAGAAGTTGCTTGTGTCTTGTTTCTTTCTATGTCTACTAAATCAGGGGCATCCTGCGCAAACAAGTGTTCAGAGTGTGGTTCAAGATATTACATATGTGGATTGCTCAATGGGTTTCTGTATTTATCTGTAATTAAGAGTAGCAGAGTGCTGCCACTTCTAGGTACCGGATATAATTAAAATCTGACCGCAACCTTTAGCAGTGAAAGCTCAAATGCATAAAAATATGTCATGATGCTTATTGAAATGGAAAAACATAGACACAAACACGACTGCACCCATGTGTATGTACTTTGATTCACATAAGCCACCATGTCATAAGCATGAGCAAATCTTTTTGGCTATTATAACCAGTTAAATCTTCATACTCATGATTCAAATTAGACAGTGAAACTCAAGTTGCACTGAGAAAGAATCCTTAACTGGGTCTATTTGCTTTAACTGACCGATACCATCTCCTTCTGCAGTAAGTTCTGTAAACAACATTCCATCGAACTTTTAGTTGTCTGCTTTCTAACATTGAGCAGCAACAACTCTTTCAAATGAATTCATTGGAATATCTGATAGGAAATTACTTAAGCTTGTAATGTTACCAGAAACATGACTTTCACAGCCACCCTTGAGCAGTTCCATGCGTTTCCTTTTAGTGCGGAGTACCTCTAACAATTATAAAACCCTCAATGTATATCCATCAAAGTAATTTTTATAGTCAAGCTATGTAAGATCGAAAACTTTCATAAGAAGGAACACAAAATACCATTTCACGAATCCTTTGGCGTTCTTCTTCACTAAGTACAAACTGCAGCTTCATGTGGACACTTCCACCACCCTCTAGGGGAAACACGTCATCCGAAATTCCCTTTTCCAACACCGACCTTGTTTGAACTCTGCCAGGGTGAAAAAAGGGGGGGCCAAAAAAAAAACATGAGAAATAGTGACTGAAGATTTCGTTTATAGTTAATGATCCATTTGAAACAATGAAGACCTGTCCGGGATATTAAATTCCCCTCCATGTCGTGCAGCATCAAGATCAGATTCTCGTGCAAAGAAGTCACTGGGCTGCACCCACAAAGTCAGCATCAAGAAAACTACAATTTTCATTCACACGCCATCATTTATCGTTGTTTTTATGTCATCGCACGATAGGATTGACGGATTGAGTGATCATAAACGTCCCGAATAGATTTCATTGCACAAGCCTAGCTGAAGTTATTATATCAAGTCTATCATAGCTGATAATGCTAAGATAAAGCTGGATTCGATCCCAAAATAATCAGCATAACACTTGTGAAGTGAAGAACGAGAGGGTGCTTGGCCATGACAAAAGAACCAATGAAATCGTCCGCATGGGTTTGCTTTCTTTTATATGAGATTTCTTACGGTAATGGACGCTGGAAAACGGGATAGGGATAACTAAGAAGGGAAAGATCACTCACAATGAGAAGTCCCCTCCGCCCACGCTCTGGTACTCTTTCTTCCCATCACAACTGCAGCAACCAAAGATTAATAACATACACAGAAAACCAAACCAAACATAATAGAGAGGAACCGACGCACCCTTCAAAGAGACGAAGCTGGAATTGTCTTCTAATTGGCATGGCGCAAGAGGTGGAGGGAGGTCCATCAACTCTAACACTGAAAGAGGACTCGTTTATTTGTCAAACGGCGACATTAACGGAGGTGGGTGGGTTCGTACTGCTTACCAGAGACTTGGATGGTGCCCGGCATCGTTTGGTGTCGCGGGCGAGACTCGCGGTCTGGCGGTGGTGACCGTAAGGTTTGTTTGAAGACGGCCAAAATTGGAATAGAAGCAGATTTTGGAGTGTGGATTTGTGGCCGAGTGTAATCAGTAAGGGCCCGCTTCTTGTTGTTTTAACGGAGGCCACGTGCTGACAGCAGCCCAAAACTTGTCCCCAGCATCGAGGGAGACGGCCAAAGTTTTGGGCAGTCGGTCCAAAGGTAGAGAGCATCGGCTTATCTGGAGACGCATGAGAGGAGGAACATCAAGATCCCTACAATTCTGTGATCAGGATTTATTTGAAAAACTAAATATTTCTTCAATAGAAAAGGTGAGCCATCATAATTAGTTAAAATTAAGAAAAAAAAAAAACCTAGGAGCTCAAAAGTGATCGAGTGATCACCGGTGACAGCGATGGGAATAAGATTATTATGGGAGGAGGAACAATTCCACTCCCCCCCCCGCACTCTATAGAATACCGTGATTGATTGGCTGGTAGATTGGACCAGCCTGTCATCGATGCGATCCAGTATACCACACGAATTCCCGGCTGCCACTGGAAACAGGTGCTCTCGAGAGGGGAGTGGAGTGGTGATTAATCTACGAACGGAAAGATTTTACTACAATTTTTCTTCTTTGGTTGTCTCCTCCATCCGCCGATCCATCAGCCTGTCTTCCTCGGTGACCGTGGATCACAACACCGAAAGGATTGAAGAATCTGCCCACCGAAAGGATCAAAGTACCGGGGCCCGAGAGAACCGAAGCAATTGTCCTATTTGATTACATACAAAAATTATTAAAAAATATCTTCTAAAATCGATCATTTGAACAATTATGCTCATTTTATAATATCTATATAAATTATAATCAATGAATAAAAATATTATGATATTATTCATCACAAAATTACATCTTTTTATAGAACTCTTGTATTGTGATGAAGTCTTTATAACTATAAAGTAATCGATAAAGAAAATTTATCGTATAGTTCTTAAATATGTTCACGATTAAATGATACATCATCAAAAGATGATAATGTTTATCAAATGAAGGTCGTTGTATGTCATATGGATTGATTGTCCTTTTAACCAAAAAATATGGAGACACTGATATGGCATACAAGTGAGATATAGGAGTACATCATCATTGAACAAGTGACTCACCTGCTGAGCGCTCTGCTGTCAAGTGCAGCTCGCGAAACGTATGGGTATAAATGTCCCTCAGATCAAGATCACCATAGTGACTTGCAAGCAACTCACTGTGTTTTAATACCGAACTACTTGCATTTTTAATGCAGTGACGGAAGGCTACTGAATATAATCAAGTACTTGTAAAGTATGTGTATGGATCAAGATGGAATTGATCCCTCTAGATTATAGGAGCTAATGCATCACTGTATTTCAATTTAGTAAAATTTTTTTCAAGATAATTCATGTGATGGATTTGAAAGGTTGGAATACAATGTGAATAATCATTCAGGGTTGACAGTTTAACCCTACACCGTCCTAAAGCATTCAGGGTCAAAGGGATCAATTATGCGATAATCATATGTATAGGTTCTTAAATATTACCTTGCGATAATTCGACCTATCCAAACGTCGAAAATTATTGCTAGATGGTAACTTCGATTAATACAGAAAATGACTCCTGTGCCACCGGCTTAGTATTCGAATCTATGGAATCACACACAAAGTCAAGCGACGTAGGAAAGAATTGACCTAAGTCTATAAGTTCAATTTGAAAGTATGTGACTAGATTGAACAAATAAATTAACTTGATTGAGAATTAAGTTATGGATCATACGGGATTAAACAGTTGACCATGTCTAGCTAGCACCAGGTATGAGGTTCAGATTCAATTCCAAGGATGAACGAGATTTGATCTTTGATCCAAGAAGTCTATGAGAGATTGAATTTAAGTGCTAATTAATTTCATATTAGATCTGATTTAATTAGACTTAATTGGATTCATAAATTCAAGTTAGACTTGGTCCAAAATCCAAAATAATTTGGGATTGACAGTCTATTCGAAATTATTTTGAATCAGGTTCGAATTAGATTCGAATTGATCCATATTTGGATTAGATCCTTAGAGTCCACTTTTACTAAAACTCTATCTCCTTCATGGCCGACCAACACCAGGTGAGGTGCTGGTTGTTGCCGCTCCACATGAGGTGTGGGTGTGGGTGCATATAGGCACCTAGTTAGGCGCCAATCCTTTCTTCCTTAGGACTCCTTCTTTGATAAGATATGGATTAATTCAAAGCTTGTTTGAATTAGGAATCCTAGTCTTATGGGTCACGAAAAATCATCGATAAATAGGAAGGTCTTCTAACTATCATGGCATAACAATTGGATTGTGTGCTAAAGAGAGAAGAGAGAGAGAGAGGAGGCGTGAAGGAAGAGGAGGCGTCACCCTTCCTCTTGGCGTGTCATCCCCTTGGGCGTCCCATCTTCTCCTTGACGTGGAGTATATTTGGGCATCCCCTCTTACTGGTGTGAGGCATCACACCAGAGGCTCTCACCCCATCCTTTGGTGCTTTGTGAAGGTACTTCAATCTGAGACTTCATCCTACTTTCCTATGAAGTTTGATGTGCGCACGAAGTAGAGAGTTTATGGATTCAGACCTATACGAGGCTTTGGATTCAAAATCTTTGGGATTTGATCCCTATTCCACTATATATCAGTAAAGATCTAATCTTTGTTAAGTAATTTATAGAAAATAATGAGATAAACCCTAGCTATCCATTGTGTTTTGGATACAAACAGGCTTTCATTCCCTTCAACTGGTATCAGAGCCAGATTTTGATACATGGATGCATAATTGATTTTTTTGATTTATTTATATATTATATATAATTAAATTTATATTAGATATTAAATCTAATTTAGATCTATTTAAATAAAATTTATGATCTAATTTTGATTGGATTACAAGAATCTAATCAATAGTTGG
>KE504784.1:150865-168272 GCA_000441515.1 Elaeis oleifera | reverse complement strand
CTCTCTCTCTCTCTCTCTCTCTATATATATATATATATATATATATATATATATATATATATTGTATATAATTACATATATGTACATATATCAATATATATTATGAATAAAATAACATGACCAAAATATATATAAATTCAAATAAGCTTATTAAGCTCATGAGCCGAATATCTTGCTACTTGAGCTCAATAGTTGCAAGTTGAACTCGAATAATTTGTGAACGGCCCATTTTATTTGAATTCTTAATTATGAAGAATTCTTCTAAAAATTATCATACTAAATTCTCATATGTGATGCAAGATTATGATCCATTACATCTAAATTCTTCGTATTGCTTGAAAAAACTCATTAAAAAAATCCATAGATTACTTGAATAATATCATCTATAAGAAGATAGTATTATCTATGTTAAACTCAATAATTTTATTATTAGAGTAATGTCGCTAGAATATACTAGAATACTAGACTTTGGCATATACAGCACCACTTTGAAAGAACATGATTTTTTTTTAATTTTATTCCTATTGAGAGCAACCAGCATACAAGGTGAAATCATACTATATATTCATCAACTGTAGATTTATCAACCATGGAGTGATATATCCCATTGCCCCTAATCTTCAAAAGTCATAATATAGTACCGGAAAGAACTGGGTTCAGCATGAAGAATGATTGATTTTTTTTTCCATATCAACCGTTGGGTTACAGCTTGTACGAATTTAAAATATCTCTATCTTTTATCCATCTATACAGATTCCAAAACGGATATACATAATCCAACTATTGACACCACGAACAAAGAGGAACATTTTGTATCCTAATATGAAAACATATTTTATCATGATTATCCGACAACTTTCATGTCATATCATCTGTGGCTTGGAACTGGCTACATCATCAAATAGAATCCATCGTGGTTTATATCATGTGGTTTCCATGACCTTAATTGATTGGGCAAGTATTATCTACCAGATGTGCATGCATACTGTATAGAATGAATTGCAATTTTAGTTTTGTCGCTTGTTTGTTTATGCATTGAATTGTTGGAAGTGATGTGACACATAAGTTAATAAATTATATAATTTATTTGATAAATAATCAAATTTGAATCTTATTGCTACTGAACTTAGTCGAGGTCGGAAGATGGACGTCTTGTCCTCATGCAGAGACGATGGTGCTAGAGTGACCTACAAAACAAGTCCCAAACTAGAGATTGTGGCTTCAATGAAGACCCTCCGATACTCAAGTCAAAAAATAAAGAACAAGAGAGCAGCAACGGATTTTCTGAGAGAGATTGGACTTATTTGGATCCTCAGAGCTCTGGTTGTTTATATAGAAGGATGTCGAACAACTGATTTGTTAGCTATGAGATCGTATGATCCCAAGATTGTCAGACTGTTAGACATGCCAAACCGAATGAGATGATTCAGCCCTTATCACTCCCGCGAGATCAGGAGAAATGGTTACGCCAGGTCCTTATCTATTCGAGATGGGGATGGATAACTGTTGCGCATGTTAAAGAGATAAGTCAACTGAGGGGACGAAGGTGGCTCATACACAGGTTAGACCTCATGGACTCCTCAGCTCAGCATGAAGATAGATTTCACAGATCATACGGCAGTCAGTGGTTGCGTTGATGATCCGAGAACTTGAAATATCTTTCGATGCAGCGATGATCTGAGGTGCTCACTGTAACCACCGTAACGCTACCCTCCTACTCCTAAGTCTGAGAATCAGACAAAAAGAGTACTCCAAAAGTACCTCGGATCCAATGCCATGCGCTTCTGTCTTCATGCCTGCCCTTCGTATTTAAAGTTCATGATGTCAGCCTAATATGACTGACACAAATGGGCATAACTGGTGGGACCACTCAGACGGCGGTCCCTTCAAGGTTTTAATCACTTCGCGGCAACATTTTATTTCTTCCTCCTTTAAATTTGTGCTTTGAAGACACAGGTAGCCACAAATCTTCTTTGTGCTGATTATTCATCACAATTTCTTGGAGTAAGATGGATCCACAATGCGTAAAGAGATTTGAGCAATTCCTGACTCGTAGGAGGTAGATCGTGGTACTGGTTGCTGAACGAAACCTGTGGTTGGGGGAGAACATGTCGCTTCTGCCGTCGAGCCCATGTCTCCATCATTGGATGCCGTGACGTAGGATTCTTCAGAGAAAGTTTCGATCGATGGGGCACCGATGAAAACAACGCTAGAAATGAGCATCGAGGGATGTTCCGAAAAAGATCCAACTGAGATAATGCGGATGGAGAAGTGGTTCGACAATCTGGAGATGGATCTAATGATGATGATGGAGACTAAGAAATCTTTGGAGATGGCGATGTCTGCTGGGTGCCTTCTTGCATCTACTTCTTATGCAGGACCTCCAGATTCAACACCTCGTGTTCCATCTGCAGGAGAGAATCTCCAATCCATGATAGAGTACTTGAGGAATCTTCTACAGCTAGTTGAGAGGTTATTCCTCAATGAACAAAGGGGGGAGAAGCGATCTGCTGACGCTTTAAGATCCCTTGTACAAGTGGGCCAATGTTTGGCGAGCCTCGTCAGTTCCAACCTCGATGTTCCGATGGTGGAGAAGGAGGAGATTGACCTGCTGAAATACCAGTTAGAGCATCTAGAGAGAAATAATACTAAGCTATCCAAGGAGCTCAATTTTACAGAGGAGGCTCTTCAGGAGGCCCAAGAGTCGATTCTCCATCGGGATAAAGAATTATGACAGGTCAAAGATAGATCAAGGCCCTCGAACGGGAGAAATCTAGGATCGATAGGAAGGTTGAGGATCTCGAAGAACGGATTAGCACCCTCGAGAGATAGAAGTCTAAGGCTGAGAAAGACTATTGCCGGATCCGTGAGGACCTGAAGCATTTGAGGAGGACACTTGAAGTGGGAGGAGTTCTCCTCATCTTGAAACTCATTCTCGGAGGAGCCCTAGTGGCGGTCCATCCAAGAGGGCCAGAGCCTCCGAGGGAACGAGCTATGGAGAAAGAGCCCCTCGAGGAGATGGGCGCTCCACTTTCAAAGAAGTTCAAATCTCCTCAGAGCTGCACTCGAGAGTCTAGAAGATCGGATCGGAGGTGGAGCATCGGAAGGAGAAGTTGGAAGAGAGAAAGGTAAATTATAAGCTTTTTTGGGGCAAATTTATAGATCAAAAGATTTATTCAAACGCACTGAAAGCAGGAGAAAGCAGCTGGAAAAGGAAGGGGTTAAGATCATAGCCCAAGCTTGCAAGACGGCATTCTCCACGGGCTTTGAGAAGTGAAAATTCATTGCCCAGGTGCATCTTCCTCCTGACTTCATCCAGCATCTTCAAATTGACTGTCTGGATATGGATTTACAAGTGGTGTTGTCAGATAACTGATCGAGATTTATGATGACGTCTCACTTTTCGGATGAGGTGAAAAAGATCGACGCAGCCATCCAGATAGAAGGCATTGTCAGTGCTGAGGAATACCATCCCACAGATGACCACTCCAACCATCCCCCTAAGTGATTTAGGCTTTTTTCTTCTTTTGTTCTTTATGATCTGAGGCCTCAGATCTTGTAATAGAATCTCCATAGGAATAAATATATTTTCTTCTTTTTGATAAATATAAATCATACTTTTAAATATGTGAATCAAAGCCTTTAACATATGCTCGACCACTGGCTATAACTATAAAACTTGATTAGAGTAATAGCCTAGGTGAATATTTGGCCTGTATTGTGCTTCAAGAAGGGTGCGAGCCGAGTTGAAGTTAAAGCAAAAATCCGAGCTAGCTCTGATCGTGATTAGAATTGTAAGTGTAATAGAGATTATAATGGTTATGCTAATCCGAGACGAGTTTCCATACTTATCGTATATATTTGAAAAAAATTAAATTCGAATTGCATCCGTATGGAAGGAATTGGCGCACGTCTGCACATATTCCTTCGAAAGTGACGTAAAATATGATTCGTCTGCCACTGGCATTAACTACCATATCGATGGCAGTAATCACATTCATTCACAGTCTCCACGTGTCGCATGTACGTTAGTCTTCTGATGATGCACATTTTCTATAATTAATGCACCGATGGGAGGTGGCTTTTGGAGGTCCCATTAAAGCCTGAGATTATTTAAAATCTCCAGACAGAATGAGATGCGGATCTCACAAAGTTCTAGTTATCTTCTCCTTCTACTGTGAGTTCCTTTCTCCTTCGTCCTTTTGTGGCTTTTCTGCACGAGAGAGATGGCCACCACGGAGCCTGACTTTGCACCGATGGACTTCAGATCAAAGTTGACAGAACAGAACATAATCATGCTGCATGAGCAATACCAGATACCTCATGCATTCCAGCTTGAAGTCTCGGGATCGAGTGATCGGATCTACCGTCCGCCTTAAGGATGTATGGACTTCTATGAGGAGTGCTTCCGAGCTGGGCTGAGGCTTTCTCTCCATCTTTTTTTTATGGCGCTCCTCCAGTACTTTGAAATATCATGGTGTACGGTGGTGTCGAATTCATGATGGCATATCAATGGCTTCACCGTGGTGTGCATGCTGACCGAGGTTGTGCCGAATGTCACATTCTTCTGTTCTTTCTTCAGCCTCAAATGACATCCGGAGTCGCATGGATGGTAGTATGTGACTCCGCAAAAGAAGAGGGATGGCTTCCGCCACACATTTTCGAGTATGCCTTCCGTCGTGCACGGTTGAAAGCCTAGATTTTTCTTCATCTCGCAGACGTCAGGTGAAGACTAAAATTTTACTATCTGAGATGAACTCCAAGAGGCTGCACTAAAAGAACCTTCGACGAATGAGAGCCTGGAGTAGGAGATGGCAAATCTGTGGGACTTCAGGATTTCAGAATTGAAATAGCTGCTGTCGGCTCAAGTGCTGTTTAATATCAGCATCAGCCAAGTTGCTCCTCAAGGTACGCAAATCAGCTGTTCCGACTTTAAGTCTTTTGATTCTGTTTGTCTTACAATTTGATCACCATGATCATAGAGTTGAATATTGGGAAGAGCTCGATCGTGCTAAAAAAAGAGAAGAAAATCCTAGGAAAAAGATGGGCCAAGCCTGCTACCGGGCACAGCCTCCGGGCCAGAGTCAGAGATCCCGCACAACTGACTTCGGAGATCAGGGGGTCTAAACCTTCTCATCTGGAAGGTCATGAGATTACACGGGTGGATAGTGGCTTGCCTACTATCTTAGCTACCGTAAGCTACTGGGTGGAGCGTGAGGACCAAGATCTGGAGGAGGTGATTCTGAGTTTACCTACTCCTCTCAGCTCACCGATTCGGCCAGCTTCATCCGTTGTCAAATCCTCTTCGGATGAGGCACCAACTGAGGTTGTCGACATATTTGGAACTGCACTAGCCGGGCTGAAGCTTGAGACCTCAGCATTGAGGGATCCCACACTGACGAGCGAGATACTCTCCGGACTACTCCTCCCCATCGATGCGAACGAGCTGCTGAACATCCCTTGAAGGGAGATGAGGAGAGGAGCTATGGATTGTCTCATCCAAATATGTTGGGACTTTTTCATTTATTACTTATTGTATGTTTATTTATCATTTATGAATTTTTCTTTACTTACCAACTCACCCATTATTTGAACGAGTACATTGAGAGCTCCCATGAGCTGGCCAAACAGGCGAAGAAGTCTGGACTCAAAGTTGAGATGCTCAAAAGAGCAAGAGAGAAGAGCGAGAAGGAGGTTGGAGAGATCTTCATGAAAGCCGATGCCATCGAGAGGAGAGCCGAAGATGTTGAGGTAGCATTGAGGAAGACTGTTAAAGAGAATTCTCAGCTGCTGGGCAAAGCAGCGGAGTTCGAAGCTCAGATAAAGAGGAATGCAGCCGCTAGTGAAAAAAACTCTCATCTGCAAAAAAAATAAGAGAGCTGAAAGCCCGATTGGGGGCTGAGGAGAAGCGAACAGCAGAGGCCGCTTCTAAGACTTTGGAGGACTTTCAGACCTCAAAAAAATATATAGAAGAAATGGCTGAATATTCCGTCGATACCTATGACATCGGAAGATAGTCTATCTGAGCACGGTTTGCTGTTAAATATCTAGATCTGAACTTGAATATCTTTGATGAGATCTGAGATCCCACTGCAATAGATGTCTCAACGGTCGGCACCTTAGCTTTGGGCGCCATCTTGTAATTTTTGTATTTTTTTTATGTTTTGGTCTCTTTAGGGTTATTGTAAGAAAGTTTTGAAAGCAATAAAATGAGTAGAACCCTTTTTGTCATGCCTCTACTATGTGGACTTACTCATATCGATCCGAGGCAATTTGATTTGAACAGCAACCTAATTCTGCTCCCTTAAATATGGACGATCATGAAAAATGATGATTGATAACTCACCCGATAGGGCCACATCTGGGAGATGGCACGGGGCCTACGAGGATGTGCCACATGTGCACATTCCACTTTGCGAAGCATCGCATAGGTTTATTCTCACTCTGAGAAAAGTGCATTATTAACTGCTTGGCCATTAACTCCTGAAAAGCGTCGATTGACGATTGATGTGGCTGCTAGCACTTATAATAAAAACCAGAGAGCAAAGGGATTACTATTCTCCTTCTTATGGCAAGAAGTCTCCTTCTTCGCCTGCTGCCATGTCATTGCCTTCGAATCTACCACCTTTGGAGCTAATTAAATAACGGATGAGAGAGCGGAATGCCTTTGCAAAGAATGCCCGTCGGAGGTATTTAGCCCGCGAAAGGGAGAAAGCTAGATGAGACGATGCATCCTCTTCTCATGGAGCTCCTCCTTCTTTACCTCCTATGATCAAGCTCCCCCCTCAGCCTAAGCACATCCCACCTGTAATTCGGGAGCATTGTATTATAGAGTTCTAGGATTCTACAGCATTCAGGAGGAAAAAGCTCGATGTTGCCGCTACAGCCTCCATCTAGGGCTTCGATGATTGTAAGGCCCGTCTACTGAGGATAATACCGTATCTAGAACTTCACGACATATAGGCTGACATTACCGACGGAGAGGTGGAGACCACAATGGATGAAAATTGAATCAGCTCACTCAGATGGTGAGGAGACGAAGTCCTTGGTGGACAAAGATTGAACCAGCTCATCTGGCCAATCCGATGCTTCATCGATTGCAACAGGACGTCACTCCTCATCTTCTTCTCTTATCTTTTCTTCCTTTCTCCTATTTTCCTCTTTTTCCTCTTTCCTTCCTTGTTTCTTCTCTTATTCGTAAAATTGTGCCTGGGGCGACCATCCTCTCTTTGTAAAGTGTAAAGTGTTCGAAACACCAGCTTTTTCTTTGTAAAGATTTTAATAAAAGAAATGCTTTGTTTTGAAAGTCTTTGCTTTGTTTCCAACTTTAAATTTGCATTTATGGATTTTGTGAATTCTACTCGGCTCGTAGAGAACAGTTCAAATAGATGCTCGAAATGTTCAGTATTCAGCTCAGCACGAATAAAGTTTTAGATAGCTCAGCTTTAGCAGTTTAGAATAATTTGAATATAATCCAGATATCTATGGATCCAAGGCATCCCAATAATCACCTCAACACTACCCCCCTACTCCTGAGTCTGGGACAATACCTCGGGCGGAAGGAGTATGGTTGAAATAGTGCCTCTGGCTATACGCTGTCCGTCTTTTTATTCTTCTTTTAGCGCCCGATTAGTTCTCTTACGAGTGGCATTATGTGTGCCTACGGCGATCTTGTGCCTACGGCATCTAGCTCTTCTCGTCTTCGCATGAGAGGCAATGTGTGCTAGCGGTGAGCTTGTACCTCGGCATCTTGCACTCTCGACAGTATTTTGAGGGTCTGATTAGCTATCCTTTCGAAGGTTCCCTAAGAATCTCCCTTCGCTTCTCGCATGACTCAGACTCTGCAGGGTCTGGTAAGTTAGCCCTCACGAGTGGTATTGTGTGCCTGCGGCGATCTTGTGCCTACCACATCTAGCTCTTCTCGTCTTCGCACGAGAGGTAGTGCATGCCAGCGGCGAGCTTGTACCTGCGGCATCTTGCACTCTCGGTGGTATACTGAGAGTCTGATTAGTTATCCCTTCGGAGGTTTCCTGAAGGGTCTCCCTTCACTTTTCGTGTGACTCGGGCTCTGCAGGGGTCTGATAAATTAGCCCCACCTCGGAGTCATCGAGGTCTTCTAGAGGGTCTGGTAAGTTAGCCTTCACGAGTAGTATTGTGTGCCTGCGACGATCTTATGCCTGCGGTATTTAGCTCTTCTCATCTTCATGCAAGAGGCAGTATGTGCCAGCGGCGAGCTTGTGCCTACGGTATCTTGCATTCTCGACGGTATTCTGAGGATCTGATTAGTTATCCCTCTGAAGATTCTCTAAAAGATCTTCCTCCACTTCTTGCGTGACTTGGGCTCTACAGGGATCTGATAAGTTAGCCCCACCTCGGAGTCACCAAGATCTTCTAGAGGGTCTGATAAGTTAGCCCTCACAAGTAGCATTGTGTGTCTGCGGTGATTTTATGCTTATGGCATCTAGCTTTTCTCATCTTCACGCGAGAGGTAGTGTGTGCCAACAGCAAGCTTGTACCTACGATATCTTGCACTCTCGACGGTATTCTGAGGGTCAGATTAGTTATCCCTCCAGAGGTTCCTTGAAGGATCTCCCTTCGCTTTTTGTGCGACTCGAGCTCTGCAGGGGTCTGATAAGTTAGCCCCACTTCGGAGCCACCGAGATCTTCATGTTAGTTGACCGTGGTTATGGTTCAGGGTTTTAAGTAAAAGAGGCAACTCTTAGAGGACTCGGGCGCCCATTACAAATTGATGGCCCTACAAATTTTATTTCATGAAAAATATTGTTACATCATTGGTAATATATGCGAAGGTTTGTCGAGTTCCATAGCTTGAAAATTGGAGTCCCATCGAGCTGTTTTAGCCTATAAATTTCTATGGGCTGGTCAGTCTGGGTACATAACCTCCCAAATGAAATCGACTTTGAGCAGCTCATCAACTACCTCAGCTATGGCCTTTTGATGTTCTGGGGTAAAGCTCTGCTTCTTTTACTTCATCGATCAAAAGGTTGGGTTCACCATTAGGTGATGGGATATCACTTCAGAATCGATATCGGGCATGTTTGCAGCAGACCAAGTAAAAAGATCTGCATTCTCCTGCAAAAAATTAATTAATCGACATTTAGTTACCTCATCTAGTCGTGAACCAATTTTCACCATCCGGCTCGGATTCTCCTTCCCCTGTGGGACATCTAAAAGGCAAAGGGAGAGATTTCTTCACAACCGAAGACTCTCCTCAAGCCTTGGCTTCTTCACAGTCAGAGACTCCCCTGAACCAGACAACCCCCCAGTAATCATGTAGATTTCTCCTCAGATGGATCGCTCCTCCACCACTTATCCTCCGACCTGCTGTCGCTCCTATTGCGGTGGCACTTGCTGTGGCTAAGGCAGAGGAAGAGGCTACTGAGGCAAAGGGGTCACTGCTGAACTCTCGGAGCTCGATGTTGAGGAGCCGCTCTCTGGACAAAGTGATTCAGCCGCCCTGCCTGATAAGCCTCTTGATCTCGTTGTGAAGCTGGTGGCAGTCTTCAGTATCGTAACCATGGTCATGATGGTAAAAGCAGTACTTATTCGGATCTCGACGATGTTCTGACCTTGTTCTCATCAGCTGAGGCTCAGATAACTCAGGCCCCACTTATAGCAACACCTCTCTCCGAAGAACAGTCAGGGGTGTGTAGCTATTGTATTGCCCAGGAGGTGATGGTTGCCGAATCCTTCTCGGAGAACTCCGAGATCGACGATTCCGACCTCCATTATTTCACCTTCGGGGTGGGATTGAAAGCACTGGTGATTTTTCTCCTCTCGCCTTGGATGGCGCTCCTTACTGGATCTCACCGTGGCTAAACTAGTAGGAGTATCATCGACAAAGACATCTTCCATGTGGGCATACTTCTCTGCACGGGCAAGTATATCCAGGAGATTTCAGGGATAAGTCTTAATTAACTACTTTTCAAGTCGTTCTTCAGCAGATCACTCATCATTGCGGCTATCACGATTGACTGATCCAGGTTTTGGACCTCCAGGGTCGCTATATTGAATCTATTTATGAATAGTGGATCGTCTCGCCCTCTTTTATTTGATGGTATAGAGGTAGTCTGACCGCTTTTGCTGTCGTCGGCTGCTAATGAAATGACCGACGAAAGATCGGCACAAGTCTTCAAAGGAATGGATAGACACCGACCTTAAACTCGAGTACCACTACCGAGCGGCCCTCTTAAGGGTTAGAGGAAACGTTCGACAGAAGATTGCATCTGATGCTCTCTGAAGGAGCATTGCTGCCTTGAAGGTCTTCATATAATCGACGGGGTTGGAGGTCCTATCATAGACCTCCAGCTGAGGCAGTTTGAAGTGCAGGGAGAGTGGTTTCTGCACAATCCTCGGGACGAAGGGTGGCTGGCTGTTATATCCTTCGTAGGACAGCACTGAGGAGCCGTTATTATTGAGAATCTTTTCTATTTTCTGATCTAACTGCTGATCGAGCTTCTGGAACCATCTTTGAAATCAACTTCACAAATGGTACCAGCTTCGGAGTGCAGAAGAGATCAACATCTGGGGGTCAAGTCATGGCCCGATTGTGGGCTTGGAGATCACCGCCTGGCCGACTGTTGGGCCCTAATATGACTTTGATGAGTCAACCTCCTCTCTGGACTTCGAGGAGGCACTAGTGGCTCCATTTGGAGCGATGGCTGTGGGACTGCAGTCAAAGCAAAATTTTGCGAGGGCACCACTGCAGAAAGCACAGGCGGCACCACTAAGGGTATCGTATGATGCACCACTCTAAGGGGTGCAGGGACAGCCTGAGGAGGCTATGGTGCCGCCTGAAAGGGTACGAAAAATGTCTGAATCGCTTAGATTGCGGTCATCAAATGTCGAACTTGTTGGAAGAGCTGACCGAATTGGTCAGCCGTGACTGGCGCTGGCTGGGTCGGTTGAACCGACGGAGGGACGATCGATTGAATCGAAGATGGGATCTCCGACACCAGTGGTTGAACTTGGTTGTCAGCCTAGCTGGTCGCTTGTCGGGAAGCGGCGGCATTGAAAATCGAAAGAATGTCCGTCTTTGAGCCATGAATGTGAATGGAGTCCCTTCCTCTATCTAGTAATGCTGAAATCAGTCGAAGTCGGAAGATGGACGCCTTGTCCTCATGCAGGGATGATCGCGCTGGAGTGACCTGCAAACAAGTTTCAAATCAGAGGTTGTGGCTCCAGCGAGGATCCTCCGATGCTCAAGTCAGAAAACAGAGAACAAGGAAGCAGCAACAGGTTCTCTAAGAGGGATTGGACTTATCTGGATCCTCGAGGCTCTGGTTGTTTATATAGAAGGATGTCAGACAGCTGGTTTCTCAGCTGTGTGGTCGTACAATCTCAAGATTGTCAGACTATTGGACATGCCAAACTGCGCGAGATGATTCAGTCCTTAATCGTTTCTACGAGATCAGGAAAGATGGTTACGTCAAATCTTTATCTATTCAGGATGGATAACTGTTGCACATGTTGAAAAGATAGGTCGGCTGAGGAGACGAAGACGGCTCATACATAAATTAAACCTTGTGAACTTTTCAGCTCAGCATGGAGATGAATTCAACAGATCATATGGTGGTCAATAGTTATGTTGGTGATTCGAAAATTTAAATATCTTATAGCGATGATTCAAAAAGTTCACGGTAACCATCTTGATAAATTTAATTTTAACATCTTTGATTAGCAAATTAAATTTGGATCGATAAATTTATTATTAATCCTATATCCAATTCAATCCACGTCTCGTCTTCATCCAAATGTCCAATTCAATATGGTTGCCATCCCTACTTCGAACAATACGCCAGTTGGCCTCGGATGGAACATCCAATAGGCAAATGCTTTTTTTAAAAAATGACAAGTCCGTGTGCGTGTGTATGCAGAAGCGGCTTGCCATATTTCTTAAAAATTTATATAGAATTAATTTTGAGTTCCCGTTTTCAAAGTCGCAACGAGGATCCGTCCAATCCGAGCATGGACTGATCGAGGCCGAACCGTTCTCATTAATGATTGATGTGATAGCCGTGATTCAATGAATCCATCTGGTAGTTAAAATAAAAATAATGCATCTCGTGATATATTATAGACCTTATCCAGTCGTGGCCATTATGCAAGGTCGTGACTCGTGATTAGAAAGCTGAACTGCTATCTTGGAAAGGAGCCCAACTTGAACTCGATCTTTATGACACATGAGTCATGACAAAAGCCTTTACTTCCAATATGATTGCGTCTGCGCGCTGCGAAGATGCAAAAACGTGTGATCTTGGTGTACATGTCTTTTTTTTTTTTTTGGTAAAGATGGTACACGACAAGGGATGTTAGATAGAACCAGAGTTTCACGTCAGTTTCTGGGTTTCCCCTAATGATTGAGCTTCTTGTGAGCCAGTATGACCGTGAGGATGCAAACCCAACATCCATTGGAAGCGGACATACCTACTTTCTACGATCACACACACAAATAGTGCATTGATTTGATAGCATTATACATAGCTACTCACGGGAAAGCTATATTATAGATTACTGCGACGGATATTTCTTCTAAATTTTTATATATTTATTTTTAATATATATATAATAAATTAATATGATAAATTTAATTTATTATAAAAAATAATAATTTTTTATTCACCCAGTCGGCACTTAAGGGCCGAACCCCATGGAGACTTTTAATTTAGCGACGGCAGTTACTGAGAGATCCAACTATTACAAATATAGTATAAAAATTATAATTTTATATAAAATATATAGAGTTAATAAATATAATCTGATCTGTCAATTCGATCCATATTTAGTATATCATAAATAAATTTAAATTTAAATTAAATAAATTTGAATCATAAACAGATCAATCCGTTAACCCGTTTAATAATTAGATCGGATTTGGATTTCAGATATCTGATCCATTTAACCCGTTTAATATTCCGATCAGATTGAGTCAGACAACCGTTTTAACCTGTTTAACCTATTTAATCTATTTCTGATCTATTTAATCCGATCTGTTTAATCTGTTTAACCCATTTAAAATTTGTTTAACCTGTTTAAAATATGTTTAACTTATTTTTGATCCATTTAATCCGACCTATTTAATCTGTTTAACCCGTTTAACCTGTTTAACCCGCTTAACCTAATTTGACCTATTTAATAAATGGGTTAAACAGGTCGGATCGGATTACCTATTTAATAAACGGATCGGATTCAAATTTGAATTTTTGATCTATTTAATAAATAGGTCGGATTTGGGTTGATGATTTTCTGATCCAATCCGCATTGATCCGATCTGTTTATGACCCGATCTGATCCGATTGCCACCCCTAGAAGTATGTGATAATTAGCAATACTTTTAAGATCGGATGGAACATCAAATCAATAAGCTATCAGATTTGCTGGCTGATGGCTACTGTAATAAGCAACACAATAACCATAGGGGATGTAGAAAGAGAGGAGGGAAGAGACGCCAACCATTGGTGCCTCACTTCTTTAAAATCTTTCTCATCTTTTCTTCCACTTATTCTCACTGCTACATTCTATTTCTAGGATTTTAGACATCTTACTGTTACAATGGTTATCGTGAGCATCTCAAATCGATGCTACATCATAAGAAATTTCAGGCTCTCGGATCGTCAACATGATCGCTGACTGCCGTATGAATCGAGAAGTCTATCTCTCTGTTGAGTTGAGGCATCCGTGAAGTTCAATCCGTGCACGAGCTGCCTCAACCGACTTATCTCTTCATCGTGTACAACAGCTGCCAATCCAAAATAGATAAGATTTGGCGTAACAGTCTCTCCTGATCTCGTAGGAGCAATTAAGGACTAAATTATCTCGCCCACTATGGTAATTTCAATGGTCCAATAATTTCGAGATCGTGCGATCTCGCAGCTAACAATCCAGCTGTCCAACATCCTTCTATATAAACAACCAGAGTCATAAGGATCCAGATAAGTCCAATCCCTCTTAGAGAATCCGTTGCTACTTCTTTGTTCTCTGCTTGTCTGACTTGAATATCGAAGGATCCTCACCGGAGCCATAACCTCTGGTTTGAAACTTATTTTGCAGGTCACTCCAGCGTCAGCATCTCTGCACGAAGATCAGAGGTCCGTCATCCGATCTCGATCGATTTAAGCAGCAACAGATAAAGGAAGGGCTATATTCGCATTCATGACTCTAAGACGGACATCTTTTCAACTTTTCAATGCCGTCATTTTTCGACAGGCGACCAGCCAGACCGACAATCAGATTCAATCAGTGGCATCAAAATTCTCCACCGGTTCAACCGGTCCCGTCGGTGCCAATTATAGCAGACCAATTTGGTCAGCTCTCCCAACAGGTTCAACATCTGATAACTGCAATTCAAACGGTCCAGATCTTTCTCGCACCCTTTCAAGCAGTGCCACAGCCTCTCCAGGTTATCTCTGCACCCCCAACAGTAGTGCGTCATACGGTTCCCTCGATGGTGCCACCTGTGCCTTCTGCAGTGGTGCTTCCACAAACACTGCTTCGACTGCGGCTTTGCAACCACCACCTCAACCAGAGCCGTAGGTACCTCCTCGAAGTCCGAAGAGGAGGTTGACTCATCAAAGTCACCCTAGAGCCCAACAGCCAGTCAGGCGACGATCTCCAAGCCCACAATCAGAATATGACTCAACCCCCGAATGTCGATCCCCTCTGATCTTCGAGGTTGATACCGTCCGTGAGGTTGATCTCGAAAGACGATTCTAGGAGCTCGATCAATAATTAGATCAGAAAATAGAAAAGGTCCTCAACAATAATAGCTCCTCGATGCTGCCCTACGAGAGGTATAATAGCCAGCTGCCCTTCGTCCCAAAGATTGTACAGGAATCGCTCTCCTGCACTTTAAATTGCCTCAGTTGGAGGTGTACGATGGGACCACCGACCCTGTAGATCATGTGAAGACTTTCAAGGCAGCAATGCTCCTTCATGGAGCATCAGATGCAATCTTCTATCGAGCGTTCTCTCCAACCCTTAAGAGAGCCGCTCGATAGTGGTACTCGAGTTTGAGACCGACATCCATCCATTCCTTTGAAGACCTATATCGATCTTTCATCGGCCATTTTATCAGCAGCCGACGACAGCAAAATCGATCCGATTACCTCCACACCATCAAGCAAAAGGAGGGTGAGTGGATCCACTCTTTCGTGAATAGATTCAACATGATGATTCTAGAAGTCCAAAATTTGGACCAATCGACCGTGATGGCCGTAATGATGAGCGGTCTATTGAAGAACGACTTGAAAAAGTCGTTAATAAAAATTTATTCCCAGGATCTTCCAGATATGCTTGTCCGTACGGAGAAGTATGCCAGCATGGAAGAGACTTTTGCCAATGATACTCCTACTAGTTCATGAGTGTCGAGATCCAGCAAGGAGCATCATCCGAAGCGAATAGAGAAAAGTCGGCTGCGCTCTCGATCCCCACCCCAGAAGTAGAATAATGGGAATCGAAGTCGTCGATCCCGCAGTCCTCCGAGAAGAGTTCAGCGACCATCACCACCTAAGCAGTACGATAGCTACACACCCCTGACTATCCCTCAGAGTTAAATATTGTTACAAGTGGGGCCTGAGTTACATGTGTCTCAGTTGATAAAGATGAGGTCGGAATGCTGTTGAGACCCCAATAAATACTACTTTTATCATTGTGATCGAGGTCACGATACTGAGGACTGCCACCAGCTTTGCGACGAGATCGAGAGGCTTGTTAGGCAGGGGTGGCTAAATCATTTTGTCCGAAGAGCGATCCCTCAATGTCGAGCTCCGAGGGTTCAGCAGCCACCCCCTCTGTCTCTGCAGCCTCTCCCTCTACCTCAGCTACAGCAAGCGCCAGCATAGCAGGAGCGGTATCAGGTCGGAGAGCAGATGGCGTAAGAAGAACGACCCATCCGAGGAGAAATCCACATGATCATTGGGTGGTCGCCTGGGGCTTCTGATTGGCCTGGATTCTAGGGAAGGCTTGGTTAACAGATGCCTCTAACCAGTCGAGGAGGAGAATCTGAGCCGAATGATGAAAATCGGCTCGCATCTATATGAGGTTACCAAATACCGACTAATCAATCTTTTGCAAGAGAACGTAGATCTTTTCACATGGTCTTCTTAAGACATGCCAGGCTTCAATTTTGAGATGATATCCCATCACCTAAGGGTGGATCCAACTTGTCGATCAGAAAAGCAAAGAAGGTGGAGTTTTGCCCTGAAACATGAAGAGGCTATAGCTGAGGAAGTCTTCATAGGCTAAAGCAGATTGGCAGGACTAATTTGAACTCGACGGACCTCCGCATGAATTACCCATGATGTAATAATATTTTTTTCTATGAAATAAATTTATAGGGTCATCAATTTATGATGAGCGCCAGAGTCCTTCAAAAGTTGCCTCCTTCTACTTGAGACCCTGAACCATAACTACAATCGACTAATACGAGAGATAACTTACTAGAACCTCGAGAAGACCTCGATGACTTCGAGGTGGGGCTAACTTATAAGATCTCTGTAGAGCCCAAGTCATTCGAGAAGACGAGAAGTGCTAAATGCCGCAGACATAAGATCACTGCAGGCACACAACACCACTCGTGAGGGCTAATTTACCAAACCTCGAAGAAGACCTCGACAACTTCAAGAAGGGCTAACTTACAAGACCTCTGTAAAGCCTGAGTCGTTCGAAAAATGAGAAATGCTAGATGCTGCAGGCATAAATTACCGCAGGCACACAACACCACTCATGAGGACTAACTTATCAGACCCTCGAGAAGACCTCAACAACTCCGAGGTGGGGCTAACTTATAAGATCCTTGCAGAGTCCGAGTCGTTCAAAATATGAGAAGTGCTAGATGCTGCAAGCATAAGATCGCTGCAGGCACACAACGCCATCGCGAGGGCTAACTTACCAGACCCTCAAAAAGACCTCGACGACTTCGAGGTGCGGCTAACTTACAAGACCCTGCAGAGCTCGAGTCATTCGAGAAGATGAGAAGTGCTAGATACCACAGGCACAAGATCACCGCAGGCACACAACGCCGCTTGTGAAGGCTAACTTACCAGACCCTCGAAGAAATCTTGAGGACTCCGAGGTGGGCTAACTTACAAGACCCTTGCAGAGCTTGAGTCATTCAAGAAGACGAGAAGTGCTAGATGCTGCAGGTACAAGATCGTCGCAGACATACAACGCCACTCATGAGAGCTAACTTATCAGACCCTCCAAGACGACCTCGACGACTCTGAGGTGGGGCTAACTTACAAGCTCCCTGCAGAGCCCGAGTCATTCAAGAAGATGAGAAGTGCTAGATACCGCAGGCACAAGATCGCCACAGGCACATAATATCACTCATGAAGGCTAACTTACCAGACCCTCGAAGAAGACCTCGACAACTCTGAGACGGGCTAAC
>KE504784.1:131837-142405 GCA_000441515.1 Elaeis oleifera | reverse complement strand
ATATTATAACGTATTAATATTATATTTTATATTAATATAAATATAATATTTATATTTATATAAATTTAAAATAAAAGATATGATGTTATATTTATTAAAATATAATAATATTTTATATGATAAATTAGATAAAAATCTTCATTTTATGTTTCAAATTAAAAGTAGCTCCTCACTTGAGTTTAAATTAAAAGTAGCTCTCCATTTCAAATATAAATTAAAAGCAACTCTCCATTTTTAGCTGAAATGACCGTTATACCCTTATACCCTCGTACGATTATAGAATAAGATAGTATTATTTTACAATAATGCAGTACTGATTTCTAATATCATAATATTATTTTATAATACGTAACATGGTACTGATTTATAATAAGGCAGTACTGTTTTCTCATATCACAATATTGTTTTATAATACGGCATTACTGTTTATAATAAGACAGTACTGTTTTATAATAATATTATATTATAATAAACAGTATTATTTTATAATAAAGCAGTACTGTATTATAATAAAAAAGTACTATTTTGTAATATTCTTACATCATAATAAGACAGTATTATTTTACAATAAGACAGTATTACATTATAATAAGATAGTATTATTTTCTAATATCGTAGTGTTATTTTAGTGTTGGTTTATAACTTCACGAGTAATTTGGTCATTTATGTCAAGAGCTGTTTTTAAGTAAAATTTAATTAAAAAGTTATTTTAATTTTAAACTCAAATATAAAATTATTATTAATTATTTATTATATATATATATTAAAAAAAAAAAAAGCGTCCAATTGAACATAAATTATTGTACAATTAGTTTTTTTTTTTTTTCCCCGCGAGCCAAACGAGTCCTAAAAGGCAAAGGACTAACGGATCCCGGCTTAAAGTTTAATCGTTAACAGGTCCTGAGTTAACGGAGTTCGTTACTAAAGTGGATGAAAGAGGGCCCAAAGAAGGGCCAGGGGAAGAGAACCGTTGGATCCGGCTACTCGGGCTTTCCTCATGGCGTCGTCGCTGGCCTCGTCTGTCTTCCTCTGCCCCCTCGCTAACCCTAAATTCCCCTCTCCATCCCCAAACCCTAACCCTAACCCTAGGAGAAGGAGAAAGAGAAGTAGTTCCCAATCTCGTTTCTCTCCGATCTCCGCCTGCTCCGCGTCTTCCTTCCGAAACGGGACCCCGCCGGAGACGGAGTGCCCCGTGCCGCTGGAGCAGCAGCCGGTGAACGAGTATCAGGCCCTCTCTACCTCCTTCCCCTTCTCCTGGGCTGCTGCCGACCTCCAGGACTACTGCTCCCGCCTCGCCCTCACTGGCGTCTCCTTCGCCCTTTTCGTCGGCCTCCCCGTGGCCGCCTTCGGCACGCGAGCCGTCACCGACCCGAGGTCGACGGCCTCCGCTGCGCCCTTGGCTCCATGTCCACTGGCCTTCTCGCCGTCACGCTCGCCGTGGTCCGGATGTACCTCGGCTGGGCCTATGTCGGCAACCGATTGCTCAGTGCCACAGTCGAATGTAAAATGTTCCTTTTTTAGTTTCTACTTCCAATTTCTTATCAATTAATTTTCCGATAAATCTCGGTTTTTGATGTGTTGCAGATGAGGAGACGGGGTGGTACGATGGTCAGGTAAGATTTATTTGAATTAGAGTTTGTTTGAAAGATATTGGATTCCTCAAGCTCAAACTTGAGCCAGGAAGTTCGATTTCGCTCAGAACAAACTGCTCATAGAGAACCTATGAAGCAGTAGTTGCACAGTAACAATATCTATGATTTTAGGGTAATTTCTTGAAAATGAAGAAAATGTTGTGTGTGGTGAATCTAAGAATCAGGGATTGTGCAGCAATTGTATCTCACTATGTTTCAGAATATTTTTCAAAGATATAATGCTTATAATATCATGCATTGTGACTGCAACAATATAACCTTATTTAATCGGGACAGAGTCTGCTAGGGAAGACAGCTTTGATTAAGAAAACTCCACTATAGTATTGTGCAAGATTTTTAAATTTCAAGTCAACACATGAGAAAGTTGACGTGCTTGGCTTGGTTGCCTTGTAGAGAGAAGATACAATTATTGTCCTAGTGAGGAGCGTAGGAATGTCAGAGTATGTGAAGAAAAATGACAGTGTTGATGATCTCATCATTATACCAGAAATAAACTCTGACATTTGGGGGAGGACCTGGGGAGGGGTTTCTGTAGGCCATCGGATGCTATCAATTTCTATGAATCTTATTGACTTGAATCAGGAGCTGGTTATGTTAAGGTGCTGTTTGGTACAGCATATCAACTGGCTTCATTGGTAAAGTCACTGGATGTTGCTGTTGAACTGGAGCCCTGGGTTGGAATCCTGTCCCCACCTGATTTTGTCCCGGCCTCTCCCATCCTAGGTTGTGAAATATAAATAGAGAGTGTGCTGTGTTGGTATAACTAATGCTTAAAAATTCAGGAATCATGAGAGCCTTGGAGTCAATTGGTAGGTTAAGGTGCTGCTTTTGCCAGTAAAGCTAATGTTCTCAAATAATTTGGATGCATGAGCACTTAGGAGTCAAGTACTTGAGGGGGTCCAAAACACTTTGAGGTAGCATCCAACCTACTTACTTTATGGTGGTATGTAAGAAAACATGATATACGAATTTGATAAATGATATAAAACTAATTTGCAAATTATCAATTTACTTAATGTTAATCTTTATAAAATATTGTTTGATATGCAAGATAATTCATCAAAGTGGTGTGAGGTGGTACTATGAAACATATTTAAGAACAATGACAATATCTGGAGTGGGTGCAATGCCCTACATAGAATATCTAGCTAGAAGTTATCTAAATTTGAGAATAAAACATGGGTAATTAAGAAGTGAATTTGTTAAATCAGTATTCCCTTTAGTAGGATTGGGTTCATAAAAGGAGGTGCTGTCCAAGACTCTTAAGTAGGAGAAGTTAATGTTATCGATTCACTTATAAATACAAAGAGAGGGGGGGGGTTGGTGTGGAGGGGTGAAATTATCTAAAGAGGAGCATGGTGGACCTTTCATGGTCCAACTATCATATAATTGATGTGACCTTGTTTTTGAAATATCTTTCTTGTGTGCTAGGAGTGAGATCCAAGTTTATTGAAGTGCACCTGAATCATATCCTTTCTGTTTTAGTGTCTGAAAGATCTGGGGACCTAGCTATCTGAATTATAAATCAAATGGATTTACCCTAGTACTTCAAAATTACCTTGTGCTCTTGTCCATTTGCTCTTTCTCAACTTCGCCAGCTAGTTTACTTTGCCGCCAACCAATATCATGAAGGAGTTCCTGTTGCCGCTAGGCTTTAATTTGGCACTGCCTAAGTCGCTTGGTCATGAATTGCATGAGTGTCAGAATGGATTGTCTGATATGTAGTTCACTCATGGGCTCCAATCAAGCACCGCTTATGTGCTATCCTACTGGTAGGTGTCGGTCCATATTATACATGCTTATTCCTTCGAAGATTCACTAATATTAAATGGATTTAGTTAATAGTTAAGTAACTTTATATATTCAACATAAACCCACAAATTGTGCTTTATTTTTTCTTTTTCTTGAAAAAAAAAGTTTTCTTTCTCATCTGCTATTTCCCCAATAAGAGCATCATAGTCATGCAAAAGAACTTGCTCAATGAATGCTACATATATACATACATAGAAACACGTCAGCATATTGGATAAACCAATACAAAGAAATAGAATGTAGACATGTATAAAGCAGTAATGTGATTTAATTTATTTTTTCAACAGATTTGGGTGAAGACTCCAGAAGTTTTAGCTCGTGATCGTCTTTTGGGTTCATTTTCTGTAAGTTCATTCACAATTAAAATCCAGTTTGAAAGCATTTTTCTTGGTTATGTTTGTCAGTACAAATGTAGTGCACATCAGATCCTTCACATACACTTCGGTTATTTAGTTCTCTTGATAAAGGTAGGCTCAAATTATGAAGCAGGTTGGTTTTCCATTTGCTTTGACTTTTGACAAAACTGAATGTGGTTGATGTCTGGTTAAGTATGTCAAAGATTGTTGTAGTGCACATGACATCTGTATATGTTGCTTGTAAGTATTGATGGCAGAACAGTGCATGTCAGGTGCATCTAGTTTCACCTATAAGTGAAGGTCCTAATGATTCCTATCACTTCTTACAATTACATGAGCTCTTAGGGAACCAGAGCTATAACCATCTAGTTAACATGGCATGTGATCTGAGAATGTTTATCTGTATTCTAAACAGCAAATCTTAAGGAATGTTTTGAAGACTTTTATTAATCTGTTTAACAAATCCATTTTGGTATATTATATGTTTCTCACACTTCAGGTGAAGCCTTTGCTAAGCAGAGTCAAGCTTACATTAGTAGGTCTGGCAGTGTCCTTAGTGGCCTGTGTTCTTCTTTTCATCAACATTGAAAACCCAAGAAATCCATCAGAAGATGCTGGGGAACGAGCTGTAGCTGGAGTATACAACGATGCTTCTGCAAGGTCATTTGAGCCTGATGCATTCTGTGGTGAACCTGATTTGTCCTAAACCTTAGGGAAGAGCCTTGGATATGTCTGTTGTTCTCCACATAAGTACATATACACAACAAGAAGTCAGATGCCACATTTCCAGTTATGCACAGTTAGCTATCATCACCTTTCTTGCTTTCATGTGGGGACCATCTGATCTCTGTAAATAAATACATAATTCCTATATTGTGAATTCGTTAGTGGTTATAGGTTATTTCTGATTTATGAGTCACAAGGATGCAAGTACTTACATACCATTGTATAGGAAGCTAATTTTACTGCTGTGATTCTAGAAACTGTATAGAATATTGAAAACATCATAGCATTTATGATCATGTGACCTGACTTTTATTGTTTGTTATTTTTTAATCATACAACTGGACCACATGCTCTTCTTGAATCTTGTTGCAATCTAAAATTTAATTCTTTTGGAGGAGTTCTATACTCGTCAAGCTGGAGCTTGTGTATAACCCATAATATTCTGGGATTGGTCCAATACCATTTAAAAGTAAGCCAAGCCTAATGGTTTGTTGAAGTGTATGAGAATATAGCTGCTTGGTAAGTGGCCTATATTTTTTTACAAATGGCTGGAACATACATTGTTACAGTTAGAAAAGTTCATATGTTAGTTGCCAGCTTAAAGATTCATGCCAAACTTGTACAAACAGTTGGAACTACTATATTTGATGATTATTATGAGAATGCTGGATGTCTCATCGCTGGTTTTAGTTACTAGACTGAACTTCAAAATTTGTATGGCTTACTGATTCTATAGTCTATAAATACACAACGATGGGGGTTTCTCTAAACAGGTAGGAATTATTCTATCACTTCAAAGATGTCTTGAACTTGAGCTGGATATTTCTTAAAGTGTTAGGTTAGGGATTGATACAGAGAGAATGAGTAGTCTATCTGGCAAGATCTTTCAAGGCCTTGATTCTTCTTTCTTTCTAATCCTTTATTCTTTTTTTTGTTAAGAAAAATGTGGGCCTAGGTTTTCCCATTTTGACTTCGATGTCAACCTTGGTGCTTAAATATTGGAAAGGAATTTGAGGTGGAATGAGATGATCCCTTTTTGGCCGGAGTCTCATGTCTGTGCTTTCTAAGCTCCAACCTGAATATCACTTTCTACGTAAAATGCCTGAAGAAGTGGTAACTGAACTAGAGAAAATTCAATTCTTCTAGAAGAAGATTAAGGATCAAAGGAACACCATATGCTGAACATGTGCATGAGAGAGAGAGAGGGGGCAGAAGTTTGGGCATCAAAGGGATCATGTTTATTATAAGGTTTCTGCTCTCTAGTAAGGGGGATGGGAGAGAAGGGTGAGTAGAGATGTGGATTTGGTGGGAGCTATTTTATACTACTATATGAGGGGATCCATGTGAATTGGAAGGTTTTCTACAGGGAACAAAACATGGTCTCTGCTTTCGAAATCTTTCGAGCGTAGACTCAGGTAGTGAGATGCTTCTAGTAAATTCATATGTGAGCTAGCAGAAGCATCATTTAAAAGTTTGATCAGATATTTATAGGAGGAAGTGTGTGAGCTTGCTACTCTTCCAAACATTTTCAAGGAATTTATATCACTTTTATTAAAGATTCTATTAGTGCGCTCTGGATCTTCAGATGCTTTGTAACTATCCTGTTTCTGTTGCATTTTTTAGCACTTGAGCTTCAATTTGCATGAATTCCTTGTTGGATGATTATCTATTTAGAGATCATGAGACGCAAATTATGGGAAAAAGGAAAGAAAACTATCAAAATCATCTTCTTGTGTACTAGTAAGATTATTGAAATCGTGACAAATTATATATCAACCTCATTCAGTTGTTTGTGATGTTACCTGGTCTGATGGATTTTACTCTGGGTACTCCCTTGGGATCTTGTGGATGTCTTTGACGTGAAGCACATCTGGGTAACCGGCCCAAGGAATTGCGAAGCTTAAACGTTACAGAGATGATGATAGAAATCTGGAAAGAGAAAAATTGGAGTTGCTTTCGGGGCCAAATTATGCCAGTTGATCTCTTGATTGATTCTATTAAGAGGAACACCTAAATGTTTAGTTCGTAATGTCCCATACGCGGATGATTTGGTTGAGACAAAAATGTTCCATTTTGATATGGCATGTATGAGGTTGGCCCGGAACGCAGTGTGCAATGTTCAGTCTTTGGGGTAACGTATACCCTCATGGGTCAGAAGGTTGCTCTGGCTCTCGCAGCATTTGCATCATAACCATGCAATCTGTTGTAGAATTTGCTGGTATATGTACTCCAACTGAAGTAGAGGTTGATGTACTTGGAAATCCTGAGAGAGCAAGACCTTGTTCCCCATTACAGGATTTGTTTGAAAGGTGATTTAAGCAATGTCATCGCATGGGATAACAAAGAAAGAGTGACCTGGAAGTGTTTATAGTCTTGATGTGATCAGGGATGCTTTTAGGCGGCCAGATTCTCATTTGAGTGGGAAGCTTTGTCTTTGCTGTCTCATAGTTGAAATTTAGTAACTCTGCCTGATAAAAGGATGATATAAAGGAATAAGCATGGCTTGAATCAAATTCATCCTTCCAGGCACGTCGACTGGTGGTTCAAGATGTCAGTTTCATAATGTCCACAAATAAGAGACGAATTTGTCCCACGAAGATGTTTTTGGGCTTCATAGTGGCCTCGCTCGACTTTGCAATATATTATCCCAGGTACGGCCAAAGAAATAAAAAATGTTCCAACCTTCCATGCACCACCTCACCGAGAGGCAGGTAAAACCGCACTCAAACTAGAATTACGTTCCTAGCTTCTTTACTGCCGCCGGATACTTCCATTCCATGATATTAGCTGTGATGGCATATGGTGTCCACAGCTAAGTACATAATTTAACCTCGTCTTTTAGTATGTTTATGCAAGTTCGCTCGTCTGTGTACTATGATTTTCACGTTCACCTTTTGAAGGGCAGTATTATGGATGATGTGCACTGTTCCCTCTGTGCAATTCAGATTTCACTGTCCTCTCTATCTTCACATTTATTCGGTACTTGGTATCACATCGCAGATGCTTTGAACAGTGCCACACTATGCAATGTTCTAAGAACACCCGAACTAGGATTTGATCCAAGTTAGGGCATGTTTGGATGATTGAGTCAAAAATTCTAGTGATTTGTAGATTGAGCCGGTACAACAAGCAAAATCATAAGTTTGTTGGCTGCATTGGACCTATACTCCTAAGAACCCAAAAAGGGTTTTAGTTAGCTTTTTCTTTTTCTTTTTTGCTTCCTATAGAATTCAAGCTGGTCCATTTCAAAACTATTCTTGACACTTGTAATCCTGTCATCTAATTGGTTGTATCAGTCCAATCCACGAATCTAATGCAATTTTCAACCTATTCATCCAAACAAGTCCTTCGTACATAAACAAAGGTAGATGCTCATTGACAGGGCTTAAGATTAGTTGTCACTGCCCCGTTCTGAGCATTTGCTATTCCAATACCAGAAGAGTCTAAACGTGGCAGGTCATCACCAGGACAACTAACTCCGGATGGGATCACAGCTAAATCGTCCAGCTAGAAGGCTCACGGACATATATAGGGTGAGAAAAAGACAATGAATTGAGACTATTTAGGGCCACCAACTTGAGCTCCATGCGAGGGTACCAGTGAAGGAGGATCCGCAGGTGGTTGTAAGGTTGCTGTCTGATAGATCTCTGTTAGATGTTGATGCTAACATTGCATTTCCTTCTATTAGTCTTCAAAAGCAAGCAAGAATCGAAGGTTTGCTTTAACTGATCTAATTGCTATCAATTAGCTAAGGAACTATATCTGATGCCACCACTGTCTTCACCTTTTGCTGCTGTACGAGTTCTTTTCTCCATGAACTACGACTTGGCGTTTCCTCTTTATCTTTTTGCGAAGATTTCGGCATTTATTCTGAAGCTACTTTGGACCTGCGTGTGCATGGTTAATGGGAACGAAGGAGCGGTGTGCACTACGGTGTTCAGTGGGACCGGGTTGTGTCTTTCGCCCGAAATGCCATTTTGTCTCTGCTCATGAATAAGCTTAGCACGGTTCTATTTTCATTTACTTGCTAGGTCACTCCTAGTGCAGCAGAATAATCTTCTTTCACTGCACATACCCTAGCCTATCAGGTAAAGCTAAAGGAACAAGAGAAGGAAGACAAGAGGACCAAGAAAGATTTTGAAATTTTAATTAGAGAACCCATGCAATCAACAACCACATGAAACAAAACTGTGAAAACAAAATACTACACATTTGTTAAATCAACACTTCAAATGTGGAGGGGGGATTGTATCTTTGAGGCCAATATCTCATTCAGATATTGTGATGATAAATGTGGCCATATATATGTATATACATATATGATATGAACTTAGCACCACTCGAGAAGAAAGGAAGTCCACTCCTCTAAAGATGCGTCCAAATTATATATATATATATATATATATATCGAACATGGACTTGCTATTCCTGAGATTAAA
This sequence comes from Elaeis oleifera, assembly GCA_000441515.1. NCBI lineage: Eukaryota > Viridiplantae > Streptophyta > Magnoliopsida > Arecales > Arecaceae > Elaeis > Elaeis oleifera. The sequence goes on along the minus strand of KE504784.1, from coordinate 133,420 downwards.
GGAAATCTTCTCCCCTAAAAATACATCCAAATCAAAGATCCACAATAATGATCATGATATCGGAGAGTTATGTAAAACTTGGATGTGTATATTGTTAGAGACCAACTCAAAATTTTATTTAATCTTATTTTTAATTTTATCTTTTAAATATTTTAATCTTTTTATTATCATGATTTTAATTTCTGACTGTTGGACTCCTAATTACCAACGATCATGTACATTTAATTTTATTTTATTTTTGACCGTTGATTTTTATATTAAAGATTTTGACCACTGAATTTTTATTAAAGATCTTAATAGATCAATAAAACCCCAACGGTTATAAACAGTCTTAACGGTCATATTGGTTGGCTATAAAAAAGATCTCTTTGGGACCTAAGAAAGCTATCCAAAAATCTTCTCTTCTGATCTTCTTTTTTCAATGATTTTCTCCCCTCTATTACAATATTTCTTCTTCTTTTCGGGTGCTAAAAAAATCTTCATCAACCTCCTCCATGATCGTACTCATAAGCAGAGGATCTCGGTCGTATCTTGGGGTGGTTTTCTAGATATTTCTGCACGAGGAACGGAAATATATTTTAAGATAGTGTCCAACACGCTTTCGAATTTGATTTTTTTTAAATTTTTATAAGTCATTTATAATTTTACAATCAAAACTCTCATTAATCTTCTTAAATCATATCTGACTTTAAATATTGTTCTAACAATCTAAAGCGTATTCTTCTTTTCTAAACTCGTTATTCCATGTCCTACTTTAGCAAAGTTGTTGAACTGCTGATATACATGCTAAGTGCTTTATTAAATGCTTCGTTTAAACTCTGTTTAGCACAGCTCACATCAGTGTCATGTAAGCAAGATTTAGCTCTTGCGCTTTCTGCCAACAGATTATTAGTGTTGATTTATGATCTCTGCTTAAAAGGCTTGAGGCATGAATTTATCACTATCAATTACTTTGCTATCAACAGAGAAAAAAAATTTGTTTGTACTTATCATAGCATATCTATATGTACTCTGATGGTAGGTAGACAGCAATGTATGAGAGTGTGTGCCTCTACATCATTGATGGCATCCCAATACTAATGCACGATATACACCAGTGCAAAATGATTTGCAACACTACAAACTTGTGCCTGACTTTCCCAATTTAAATTCATATTTAATCATCTTGAATTGTTTTCTTTCTATTCAAAATGATTCAAAAAGCATTTCTGCCGGTAGCAGCACCATACTTGCACCCAGAATGAGTGTACCAGTAGCGATCTGTTCTGAAATTAAGAATCCTGTAGTTAATATCAAGGCATGATCTATTATTTTATAGAGGAGAGTTTTTTGGACTTTATTCAACATGACATCTGATTTCCAAATTGTTTTTATTCAACCACTAACACAAGACTCCAGATTTGCCGAGATTGTTTAAAAATAAGTTCTCTAATTTTGTTTTTCTCTATTAGTATGAGGAAGGTTTTGTATTGACATCATTTTTCAAACTTACATATTACGTTGTTGGTTTTGCCCTTGTTTTTTTTCAATTGCAGCTTATACCTTCAAACTACTTATAGAATATATGGATTAAATCATCATTG
>KE504784.1:113457-126057 GCA_000441515.1 Elaeis oleifera | reverse complement strand
AAAGATCTTAATGGGCCAATAAAAATTCCAACGGTCATAAACGATCATATTGGTTGGCTAAAAAAAAAAAAAAAAAAAATAGAAGGTCCTTTTGGAATCTAAGAAAGCTATCCAAAAGTCTTCTCTTCTAATCTTCTTTTTCAATAATTTTCTCTCCTCTATTACAATATTTCTTCTTCTTTTTCTGGGCGCTAAAAGGGTCTTCATCAACCTCCTTCACAATCGTGCTTGTAGGTGGAGGATCCCAGTCGTATCTTGAGGTGATTTTTCTGGATATTCCTGCATGAAGGACGAAAATACACCTTAAGTATCCAACATACTTTCAGATTTATTTTTTTTTTATTTCTAAATTTTTTATAAGTCATTTACAATTTTTACAATCAAAACTCTCACCGGTCTTCTTCAATCACATCTGATTTTTAAATATTGTTCTTACATATACATACCACTAAAATTCTTACAAATCAAGAATCATGTCTCAGTGGTATCTAGTCCATACATCAAATGAAAGCAAAAATGATTTTCAACCAATATATATTTGAGCAGAACGATAGAAATCATAATCAAAAAAAAAAAGATGGATGTTTAATTTAAATACTTTAGCATAATGAAAATCGTCTAGTTTGTATTTATATGGTGCATATATATTAGAAACCACGGAACATGTGATATGTGCTGGCGCCCAAATATACATGTCATACATATGTATAGGTATCTATGTATGCATGTTCTTTTTTTTTTAATGATTTTTCACGTAGCAATCACTATTTAGAATCAACTATATTGATGCAGCTATGCTAAGTTGTTTCTTTTTTCTTTCTTTTTTTCTTTTTTTTTTTTTTTAAGTAAAGAGGAAGAATAAGAATAAGAAGATAACATATAAGGTAGTCCCGTCTATATTAGGGTGTAAGTGAGATTGATCCCACGTCTTGCCATCTCAATTAAGCTGGCACCCTCAAGTGCGTCCAACTTCCTACCAGCGAAAAATGCCATCCTCAAAGCTATGGCTAGGATCTACCTCTCAAGGGGTAGCCCAGTTGAAATGGGCCGCTAACCTCCAATTAACTTATTCTGGGTTCGAGCCACGACTAAAGTCAATGAAATGAGGATCGACGGAGTGAGGGTCCTTAACGTTGGTTGCCACCCCAACCCCTCACTCCTTTCTTTTGTTCCTTCTTCTTACCTAAAAAAAAAAGAAAAAAGAAAAAAGCTATGGCTAAGGTCTTCTCCCACAGAACAGAAGCTGACCGTGACTTCTTAAGAGCCTATATGGGGTCTACAACGACCACGCGTGGCTTTGGGATCCGGAAGTGCCCGTGAATTCTGACTGGGTGCCTGGAAAATATCAGATACTACAGTTGTTCCATGACCTTCGAACAGGATTTATGTGACTCAATCCACAGTGGTGATGCCCCCCACCCACCCCCCCACTTCCGCGTCCCGACCGTAGTATTGATGGTTCCCATACCTAAAATGTCGAGTCTTGGTTCTGAGTCATCTGAGAGGACCCTTCTCGAACTGGGGTGACATAGATTGGGTGCACACGTTAGGTGTTTAGTCTGCATCTCTCTTTTGGATGCTTTTTATTATTTTGATGCATGAAATTATGATTGGTAGGGCCCACATTCTCCCAAAAATAGAATACCTTACGGTCAAATGATTGACGTCTTGACCCACATTACATTCGTATATATGACAGTATGCCTATGGTATAAATATGCATTTGGATCAACACAAGCCATTGGTCATGGCTTCTAGCTAGGATTGTGCAACAAGAATGATAAGGACTTGCACAGACTCGCTCATTCGATTAATGACTTGGAAATTAAAAGACATCCAGAAAAGGATTTGAGTCCGGTCTAAGTGATAAAGCTGCTTAGTTGTTCTTTAGAATGCTTAATTACAAGAGCAATTATGCAGTCGATTCTTGTCCTAGAACTAGGGTCTGATATTGCTTTGAAATCTCATTCTTGCATGTGTGCTTGCTTGCTTCATGATAATTTAATATCCTTCTCAATCAATTATTCATTTTCTTTCCTTTATGCTAAATCTTTCTTAGGTGATTTGAAATGAGTCTTCTGTAGTTTTTTTTTTCTGAATTTTTTTATTCTATATTTATCTCATTGCACCATTGTCGAGTACCTTAGATTTATATATATGACTATATATTAGTAATAACCCCGTGCCAAAAGAGAGAGAGAGAGAGAGAAACAAAAACAGTTTAGATGCATCTAGTTGCTCTTGCTTCCTACTTTCATGTGCATTGATTCTACATGCACTTAAATTTGCTCCTAGAACCCTTCTTGGTTCAAGCTAAATTTTGACAATCTACGGTTATTATAATTGAATTGTGATGCAATGCAAGGACGTTTTGCATAAATTGTTCTAATTAATATCATGTCTTGTTCATGCTCAGAATGCCAACTAAGGATGTTCTATTTGAAATAAACACGCTATACATAGACACGGAGACACTGAGGTACTAATGATTGTCCCAGAAGGAATGCTATACTCAATATAAAATGGACTGTTGTTGCTGCTCGTAACTTGTAAGGCAATAGATAAAATGCTGAGGATTTTCTTCTCCTTGCATTTCAGCTGTTACATCTAGAAAGTCACATTTTAGTGATCACACTGATTACACTCAGATTACAGTACTGATGACATATGTATAGAATAAAAAAGAAGGTGGAAAAGGAAGCTTAGTTATTTCCATAGACATTCATATCACTTCTATCTGCCATGAAGTGAATGCAGTTCCCTAGCTAGGGTTGGCCTATCAGCCTTTGTCCTCTAGGGTCTGCATCCTCCTAGAGCCCAACCCTTTGAGGACATGAAGTCTAAAAGCTGCTGGCTTCCTTAATTCTTGGTCAAAGATCAGGATCATTTGACTACTACTCAATTACTTTGTTGGTTAAGGCTGTGGATGCATCTATAGGTTTAAGTGTTTCACACGCGGGATTTGATTTGTATAGGTTGTGACTCCCACAGTACCCATATTTTCTTGCTCATCTTCTCGGGATGGTGACCTTTATGTGCGTAGAAACTTACAACCTTTGACTTTTTAGTGTTGGATATGGATCCTTGTCTTCCTCTCTGACATAGTGTTACAACCGGATCTCTCACCTTGGCCGGTGGAGGATTTCTTCCTTGCTACTCTAATGGGCATCTTGTTCTTCATCCTTACTGTAGGAAAGTTGACTACGTGGTCCTCCTCAGCGACCCATCTGTGGGAATTTAGCATTGAGAAATAATTCAGCAAAGTAGAGAGGTACATATTCGGAAATTGGAAAAGAAATAACTTAACTGTCAAAAGTTCAGAAAACATCTAGGCTAGAAAAGTGAGAAAACTAAACTAATTTAATATTTATCCTCTTTTTGAGGAAAATAAAGTCTATGCCAACAACTGTAACATAGTTAGTTGGCATGTCAAAAAAAAAAAAAGAAGAAAGAAACAAAATCTATTAATAGAGGCAACAGCAAAGTTCAAGTTCAATAACACCACATCATGCATGACCCATATCAGAGGGCATGGTTAATTTGCAATCCACAAGTATTATATAATCAAGCCATAAGCTTTTTTTTTTTTGCCTTGAAAACAAAGTCATGGGTAATATGTGGACATTTCATGAACTTGTACATGTGAGTATGTGACACCATGCACGCATGCATGCGCCCCACATTGCATTATTTTTCAGTATGGATCAGAATGCATAGGTATTATTTTTATGGTGCTTAAAAATGAGCGCATCAAGCATGAGTTTGGGGGTATACTTACGTGAAACCGGTAACCATGTGGTGGAGGAAGATGGAAACTTTAAGCCTGGCCAGATCAAGCCCGGGACAAAGCCTCTGTCCACCTCCAAAGGCAGTAAAGCTACAAGCTGCTATGTCCTTATCCTGTTGCAAGTTCCAAAGAAGAGATATGGTGCTCCAATAAGCGATACATGAGATCGATGGAGCAAAAGCAGATGCACCTTTTCTTTGCGTGATACAAATAAGGGTTGATAGAACATCAGGAAGAAACCTACAAATAAATCTTACCTTCCACCTCCATGGGTTGAAGCTATAAGGGTCATCATAGTGGTTCTTGTCTAAGTGAACCGATCTAAAGTAGGCAAAGACGCACCATCCCTTTGGTATGAAGTATCCATTTATCACCACATCTTTCATGGCCTTGCGCATGACGCCCAAGATGATGTTTCCCATTCGCAATGTCTCCATTATAACCTGCATGTTTAGTGTATGTTGTTAAGTTCTCCGTAATGGTCACCATATGCTTTCTTTTGATGCAACGGTATATGTAAACTTACGTTTTGCGTGAAGGCTAAGGCCATGTAGTCAGTCCAGCACAAATCTTCCCCGAGTAGAGATTTTCGTCTCTTTAGTTGCATGTTTTCTTCCTGTTTCATCGCAAACTAAGTCACAACGCTCGCTGTATATAAATTAGTCTCATATAATAATATATATAGAACGACTTCTTGATGCACTGAACTGAAGAATGTGAACCTCATGTCACAATCTATACTCTAAATCCTTTAACTTTGACAAATCTTTATTCGAATCCTAACTGAAGTCTTCTTGCTATGAGTGGGAAAAAAAAAGAAGTGGCTAGAATGTAGCTAGTTTACCTCCAACTGTTGGAGAGCAAGAGGGCAGTCGCCGAGGTATTTATTGCAAGCGTCATGAGCATGGGCACAGAGTCCTCGCCTGGGATCATCAGATCAATAATATTGTCTGATATGAGATCATTGGTTAGTTGATTGGTAGCATCATTGAGCAACACATCGATGACATTTCTCGGGTTGCAACCTTTGTTCCTTCTCTTTCTTGGATGATATTTTGGACAAGCATTACCATTCTCTTCTTGGCCTAAATTAAAACATTCTTCCAGTTAGCCTGGCCAGGAAGAGTGGCTTAGTTTTTATACAGAAAGGACTTGCCTGCAGTGATCTGTAGAGTCTAGTCCCAGGTAACTTCACAGGTAAGGAAATCAGACCAGCAATAAATTCCTGGAACTGTTGCTTTAGAAACTGCATCTCATCCCCTGGCTGAAGACCTATCAACTCTTTCACCAGTACATCGAACACCATCTGATGAGAATGTCCACATGAACCTTTAATCTAATACTTCTCTACCATGTATAATAGACATGGACTCGTAATCTTACTTTCTGTAAACCTCCATATCCATTAAAGAGTGTTTATGATCTTAGAATATATTTTTAGAGTGATAAAACTACACAATTTAGTGTTGAAACTAATAAGGAGGCTCAACAAGGTTCAGTTTGTGACCATTAAATTTTATTCCTGAAATGTGGAGTTGCCTTAAAGATTGCCCAACTATAAAAATATTGAGAACGTGCTCTACCATAACCATAGTCACATATTACCTACCATAAATAAATGCGCTTGAAAGTAGCAAGTTTGAGAGAGACGGATACAACAAAAATAGCAACAACTGTTTAAAATAATAATAATAATAACATATTAATTACTTGATAATCCACGAACGTGCTGTGGTCCTGTGGACAATTTCTGAATAATTGATGAAAATTCAGAAGTGGTGAAAAGGTCACTAGGCTTGTGAAAAATTCATCGGCATGGGAGTTTTCCAAGGAGAATAGTGCTAGCTATGAACATAAATATTTGCTGTCAGAGACAGTATTATTTCTAATGTTTGTGGCTTAAAAATTTCTTTCAGTCACATAGGTTTCAGAACTCTCTAAGCCAGCGCATGATTCATTAGGTGCATGAGGGTTTCTGCATGTGCCTAGAAATTAAGAGCAAGTGACAGAAAGAGAGGAAAAGAAGAATATTTTGATGGACTAACCTGTTTCGTTTCATCTTGGATGTAGATGAGCTGATCATCCTTCCAGCAAGCCATCGATGCCTTCAAGTAGTTTTGCATGTCGAGGGTGATTTGAGCCTTAAGGCTTGGGGATTTGAGGAAGGCGCCGATAAGCCCATGAACTCTCCTTTGCAGGCTACCATTGATCGACAGAATGGAGGACTTTCCCATCAATTCAGTAAGGGATTTTGGATAGGATGGCACAAATATACTTGCATCGCTCTGCAGAATAAACCTATTGACCTCAGCCTCTGTTGACACAATGGTAGGACTGCCAAAGATGTGTGACTTGAATACTTTCCCATACCTAAACATTTAAACAAAATACTCAAACTTAGAATCAAATGATGATCTACAAACAGTTCTCTAATTTGATTTTTTTTTTTTCTTTTGTTCTATAAGGCAAGTTTATGCTAGACAAGTTAGTCTACAAAAAGTGGTTGGAATTAGCATATGATATTGTTGCAAGTTTTCTATGTAACCTGTACCAAAAAAGTTTTTTAGTAACAACAACTAATGATCATAGAATTGGATTCTGAAACAAAGGTCATCTTCTTTTAGATCACAAAAGCAAGAGATGGTAAGCGATGTTATGCACTCACATGGTCCGCCGCTTGTCCATGAACCTCTCAGGGCAAGGTGAGTATGCGCATGACATGAATTCCAGTGTCTCTCCAATAAGAGGCCAACCGAGGCTCCCTCGAGGGAGTTGGTTTCTTCTTCTTCCCCTCATCATCTTCTTCTTCCAACTTTTACAAATATCAGAATGATCACCACCATGACCGCTGCCATGCACATCATCATCAAATTGTCCATCTCGCATAGGCTTTGAAAGAGAGAGAGAGAGAGAGGGTAAAGGGTTGGATGGAAGTTGTTTTGAAGTTAAAGTACAAGGCTACATTTAAAAGTGGTTGAATAGTCCCCACTCCTGTAGATGTATATGATTGACTCGTGCAATAGTGCAACCGCTCACCTCGTGCACACATGTGAGGCCCATTCAATTTAAGACCTGATCCACCACCTATCATCATCAAAGGAACTTTTGGTGGTCTTCCTCCCTTCTCTCCTTCTCTTTCCACCCAAATAATCGCCCAATCCACAAATAAAGTATATTTCTTAATCCACCTTTAGCTCTCATCCTTAATTTGTTAGTGAGCCCCCCACATGCGATTCCTTTAGTCTAATGCACCTCTTTATTAAACTCCTCCATTTTGAATGCCATCCTTTAGCTTTCTTATTGTGTTGCTTTGATTGTTCCACTGTATTAAACTACAGAATATCCCATTCCTCTGCTTTGATGATGTTAACAAAATGATAACAGATTCTTAAAAAAACTAATTTATTCTTCCCAGCTGCGGAGCTATCAGCATCATGGAAGAGGGAATTTTCCTTGAAAGGGCTCTTTTTTCTATTATTGTACGAATTCTCCTTTTCTCCTAAGATTTTATTGGCAGGATTACTGCCATATTCTTTTAGGCAAGGGCATGATAGTATAGTAAAATCCAAATAAACCATTATTGTAGAACAAAAAAATCAGTCCTTTTATGCAAAAACGGCAGATTTTCCACCAAGTTCTCCTTATAGAAGCATGTAGACAAACTCTTAAACAGACACTTAAATCATTGATACTGTTGTTTATCAATGGAAGACAAGATATGGTGGCAAAGGAGGTTAAAAGAGTTAACCGAACTGCAATCAGTGGACCTAGTGAACCAAGTTGGTGATATCATAGATCTATCATGAGATGTACTGACTCCTGGAGAATAAATTTGTTCTCTTTTCGCTTGTAACATGATTGGTAGATCTAGTTAGTTTTGTCTTGAGAGCCTATGATTGGCATTCCATCTCGCTCTTGAGGTGTCTGTTGTACATGTTGCAATTCATTTTTCTTGAAATACTAATTAGGGTTTTCAGTGCATTTTAAGAATTTCAAAAACTATCTAGGTTGGTTAATTGCCGGTAGAACTGTTCGTTCCATACTTTTTATTCGAGAGCACAATGATTATTTAGTCACTTGGAGAGATGGGTGCCAAACAGCTAATCTATCAGCCATTGGTATTGGGCTCTCCATGCTACTGAATAAATTCTTGAATTATATTTCCTTTATTATTGGCTGATTGCTTCTTTGTATTGATCAAAGATAATTTAACTATTCATGATTATTTGGTTTATTTAGGAATTACTCATAGCTTGTTATTAAAAAAAAAAAAAACTCATGGAATATTCTTGTAGATATACAAAGTTGTCGGACTTGGCACAAGCATTTTGCTGTTGGTTGTTGTTGTTGATGTTGTGACATCTTGCATTCATGCTTTTACTTGGATAATATTGAATATATCAATATTTCTGTATTGTCTATCTATATGAAATTTTTGAAAATTTCATTATCCAACTTCTCCCCAAGTTTTCACTGAATTCTCTGCACTTCTTTTCTGAATTTTAAGGAGTGCCAAATGTCCGAACTATGGTCGGAAGGGAAAATTATACAAAGATCAAAGTTTAGCTAGGCTTTCTTCGGAAATGGCTACATCCTTCGGGTTCTCACGTTATCTTAGATTTCAGGGAATTTTGAAATTTACTTTCATATATTTTCTCATGCAACTTGATCTGAACCTATCTCTAAATACTAGTTTATTTCCTGCATAACAAACGAATAGCCAATTTTAACTCTTCAGCATGCTTGATGGATTATAATTCTGCTCAAGAGAACACTCTTTTGAATTCCTGGGCTAGATCGTCACGCCATTATAAATGTTATCTGGTCATGTTGAAGACTGTATGAATCTAATGTATTCATCAAATAATAGTAATAATAATAATAATAATAATAATAATGCAGGACCTCGTGAGACTTTTGAGGGGCCTGGCAAGTTCATTCCCATGGATGACAAAGCAAAGACATGGACATTGTTTGCTCATGAAGTGCAAACACCAATTGGATCGATCCAGAAGCCATTTACATTTGCTAGAGGGAGATGACAAATGTTAATTGCTGCTCCTTTTTGTCCCTCCCTGGTAGCCAACCGCTGTTGATAAGAGAAATTGACGGCAGACACCACATGTCGTTATTTTGGTTAAGGAACTCCCTGCTTGAATGATCTAAAGTTCTTTAAACTATTTTAATCCAAAGCAAATACCGATCATAGGGTAAGTTCGGAATGTGCAAGAAACTAGTAGATCTCAAGCAGGTATATATATATTCATTTTAGAAGAAACAACAGAGATGATGACCTCTTAGATACCTAAACATCAAATGAACTCGTACATTGGTAATAATAATCTATTGTTGAAGCCTCTATTGTGTGTTGTTACTTAGAAAAATTGCTTATGGCAGTCAAGAAAAGCTGCCAGTTCATGCAGCACTTTGTGCTCTTGCAATAATAAGTTGTTCTATCCAATCCAGTGTTTCTATTGAACCAATGAAAATTGATCATCTTTTCAATTTCTTTGCTTTAGTCTGATGCCTAGCATATGGGGAAATTCTTTGTACACTGCCTGCGATGTAGAAAATCCGACATGGAGTGCATCGCTTCATCTTATTGGACCACATAGCTACTATTTCTTAACGTGCATTTAATGTCTACTGTTTTACTTTTCGTTTGAAATTTTTGATGACGAAAATATTCTACTCTTTCGAAAAAAATTATGACATCCTATGCCATTATTATGGCATCCTACGTTGAAATTATAATTTTTTGGTATAGGATATCATAATGTTTTTACAAGATGCCATAAAAAGGAAGGACATTTTCATCATTGAAAATTATTAAAAATAATTTTTAATGATGAAAATATATTTTCTTTACGAAAATGTCCTTCTTTTTTATAACATCCTACGAAACATTATGACATCCTGTGCAGAAAGTCATAATTTCAACGTTGGATGCCATAATAACAGCATAGGATATCATAATTTTTTCGAAAGAGACATTTAATCATCTAAAATTTCTAACAAAAAATGAACTACAGACATTAAATGGACAATAAATATGCGTTGGAAAGTGATGACTACGTAGTTCAATCGGATGAGACGGGGTGCTCCACATTGAATTTTGTACACCGTAGGTGGTGTACAAAGAATTTCTCCTAGCATGTGATTAGGAATCCAAAGACCAAGTGAAGAAATTTAAGGCCCATGTAAAAAAATTTACTTGAAAACCTGTATTTTCCTAGATAAATATTTTTCTAACAATATTTAGATCAAAAATATTTTATCCATTTTCTTTTATATGTTGAAAAATAGTACCAAAATCTATTATGAATATTCTTTTGCATTATTATTTTCCTGAATAAGTTGTTAAAATCTATCTATAATTTTCATAATACTCTTTATTATACATATATATAATATAATATATAAATATATTATATCATAACATAATAATAAATTTATTATAATAATATATTATATTGGAATAATATTATAGTATATTATGTCATACTATTATATTATAATATGATATAATAATATAATAATTTCATAAAATATACATTATTATGATGATAAATTATATTATAATAATAACAAATTATTATATGATAATAATATTATTTTATATTATGTTATGCTATGTATATTATATAATGAGTTGTTCTATCCAATTCTTTGTATTTTTATTGAACTAATGAAAATTGATGATCTTTTCAATTTCTTTGCTTCAATCTAATTTCTAGTAAATGATAAGGAATCCAAAGACCAATTGAAGAAATTTAAGAATTTTGAAGTTAGCTGTTAATCAGTGTCACCAAATACTTGATGCATGTTATTCAAATAGCTTATTACAAAATTTATCATGCCAATTGGAAAAAAAAAAAGAGGAGCTTATTGGAAAACAAACTTGATTCTCACTAGAGTTAATTATCTAGACGGCATCCTACAGGGTATCCAATTTGGTATGGTCAAAGAGCCGGTCAATAGACTAATTCAAGTTCATGGTAAGTAAAAGGTCACATGGATTGAGTCATTTGATAAGGCGCGTGCTTATGAATATCTATTGGAGTTTTCAAGTAGTGTCTTGTAAAGTTCTACGCATGTAACAATTTAATAGTGAGTTTTAGATGTTTTACTATATTTATGTAAGTATATCAAGAGCCATTGTATAACTATATAATGCCATATAACGAGATATCTTTTAAGTGAGCAAGAGTTAATGGAATGAAAAAATATATGAGTGAGTATTCTCTATCATCCTCTCATGTTCTCTACCCTCCATATCAAAATAAAGTGACAAAGAATTTATTAAATTCCGCAGCCCCAAAAGAGATTGTAATTGGTGTTAACCAAGCTCTCGATTTTCCCATCGTCTACCTCATATTCTTCTCATGTAAACCTGAAATTTGCAGTAATGGATAAACATACGACACACATGAACACATGCTCACAAACATTATGCACGCATGGACAATTGGATAACATGAATATGTACTTACATTCTTGCACAAATGTATAATAATAACATTAGACAAAACTACCTGTACGCTGAGTATTTAAGCCAATGACACTAGTGTCGCAATGTGGGGGAAAATGGTTTTTGGTGGAAAGCTTGTGTGCTGTTTCCACTTTTAGATATGTAATTTTTTTTTTTATTTTTACTTAAGTTGCAATTTGTTCTGCATAAGGCTAGCAATATACCTACTTAGTTTCCTATCTGTTAAGTCTCTCTCTCTCTCTCTCTGCCCCTCTCCCTCTCTCTGAGTCAGTAGTGAACCCTTTGTGGCCTACTTCATTTAAATATAATAAATTTAACAAACCACCATTCATAAAATCATTTTTTGTGTATACCCCAAGGCTTCTGTCAGCATTGCGACATCATATCTCTAAAAGATTCTACTGTTCTATGCCCTATCTAGAAACGAGTTCATAAACTCAAGTATGTGGATCCCCCTTAGTGGTTCATGAGCGCATGGAAGCTGGCTCTAATTCGTGGGAAGTTCCCATCGCCCCATTCTTGAAGACGACATCTGGACTAATAGATGCCTGGTCCATCTATCTTTTTGTAGCTTCTTGACAACACTATCAACAACTTCAGCCACACAAAAAGGCCTTAATTAGCAACCTGACATCCAAATGTCACTTGTTCCTGCCTGCAGAAGTACAGAGCCTGAAGTTAAGCAGGTGGTGTTCTGGTATTAAATTCTTCTTCTTCTTCTTCTTCTTCTTCTTCTTCTTTTGATCAAAAGCATTAAATTCTGTTGTTATCTCATCAGAAGTACTCGAGAAAAGAACCTGTAGAGGGACCAATAACGATCTCAAAGGCTGCAGTTCATGAACTGTGAATGATTCATCCAGTACTGCTTTCTTGAGGCCACTCACATGTTTGGCCTTTCAAAGTTTAACAAGAAATCCCGTAAATTTGAACTGACACACTGCTAATGTTTACCTTGGAACTGTATATCAATTATTCATAAATTGTAAGCTACCATATTAATTATATAAATAACTGTTATAATGTTTCCATTGGTTCATGACAAGATAAGCACATGCTGGAGATGCTTTCATGCGGCCTAGCTTCATGCTTAGCTATTCTGTACTAAACGCTATTTTAGATCACTATGTTTATGACATGTCTTACATCTCTTGCGTCAAAATGAAACACTTACGCTCTACTGAAGAAACGACTACTGCAACAGATGCTGAGTAAAAGAGTTTAAAACAATCAATGAGACATATTAGCCGCTTTCTTTTTTCGAAATAGACATTAACCATATTCAAATCAGGAATGTTGGAAAAAGCAAATATTAAATATATTT
>KE504784.1:88752-107818 GCA_000441515.1 Elaeis oleifera | reverse complement strand
ACACCTCTCTCTCTCTCTCTCTCTCTCTCTCTCTATATATATATATATATATATATATATCTGTGCCAAAGGACAGCCAACACTTTGCCTTTGAGCAGGCTGGTGGACAGGATCTGGCCTCTTGACTCGGCCTTGCTCGATCCGTTACAGATTTACCTTCCACAGTCAGAACAAAGATGAGTGGTCACTGGCCAGCCCCTGTGTGTGTGTTATTGGGAAATTGAAGTTTTTGAAAAGGACCCATCATTTGAAGAGCCAATGCCTCCACGCAGATAAGCCAAACGAGGGGAGGAGTGCTCGTGAACCCTGAAAAAACTACATCGAACCGATAATTACTAGGATGTTACCATTTTGTTCTTAGGAAGGGTTCTAAGGTGTTAAGCTTTAAAAGACTAGTCTTTGGTTATAGAGACGGGGATGAACTGATGATTTTGCGTGGTTTTAGAGAGAGATTGGCTCTGGAAGGAAGACCACTAGGCAACTGGATGGATATTGGACCACAACCATCCAGTTGGCTTGGTTGATCACGAGTCAGCTCTGAAACTAATAAGCAATAAATATTTATACTGATGATGTTCTCTGACATGAGTTTAGCTAAAGTTTTCTTAAAAAACAGAGTTTCTCTATAGTAATTTAATACTTGACCTTGTTAACGTTAATTTATCTTATCATGGTTGCGGACTGGCTCTATTACCTTTTGTAATTAAATAGAAAATGACAGATGTACAAGGATCAAAGAACATAAATTTTGACTATATAGTCTAAACACCATAAGGTGGCTTAGGTTAATTTGAGAAAAGATCCAGTCTCAAGGTGTGGTAGAGTTGATCGGAGTGCCTGGGGAAAAAACATCAACACTCTTCTTCTTATTATTATTTTTGAGTAGAATAGAGGCAACCCACCCAAATTTATTCAAAAATGAAGAGGATACAAGATGTTAAGAAGGAAAAGGAAGTAGGGGTCAGCATATCCTAACAACAATGAGATCATAACAGATTTAATGTCACACCAAAATTGGAACCCAAAAAGGCTGTTTGTGATTACATAACACAGACCAGTTTTTAAGTAGTCTTTAGGTACTTTGGATGTTAATTTGTTCAGAAATATTCTTGCATTTCTTTCCTTCCAGCATAATCAAAACCAGGCAGTAGATAATTGATCAGACTGTACTGTGAGATCTTAGGGGGCATTGTGTGATCGCACATAAACTCATGCACATGTGTCGCTCACAATGGCCAGCCATGGCTTTTATGACAATGGTCACTAGATGTTTATATAGGGTATCTGGCTATTTATGTAAGACCTAACATGTGTTTGAAATATTTCTAATGTGGCTGACTAGCTTATGAGCTACGAGGCGGATGTGATAAAGGCCATTTGGTTGACGTTTTCGTCCTTAGCTAGCTAATCTTGTCATGGTATACATGATGGCGTGAAATTTTCTTAGATGGTAAATATTGGGTTCCACCAACTCAAAAAAAAAAAAAAAAAAAGAAAGAAAAAAAATTTCTGTCACAATGTGATGATTTAATTTTTATAAATTTTATAAAAAATATCTACATGGTTGCATATAGGAATGACAATATGTAGGATATCCGTAAAATTTTTCTACTCATATCGGAATCCATCCCTAATCCAATTAAACATTTACTAAAATGTCAAAAGTATCCCAACAAAAATGATAAATTCATTGGATGCCTAAATCTGGCTGAATAATCTTTATCGGATTATTCAGGCTAGTCAGGTACCCCAACTATAAACAAAAAAAAAGAAAAAAGAAAAGAGTGGGGCGGGGAGGGCGGTGGTGGTGGCGTGCGGTGGGCGACACAGAGGGAAAGGAATCTTTGCATAATGATTTGAATATAATTAATATCGAGTAAAACTCAATAATACATCAAATTTTAATTCAAACTAAATAAACAATCATAATTTATAATACGAATATTAAGTTCGTGTAAGAAAAGTGTAATTGTAAAGGAATCGGTTAATGGTCATGTCTTTGGCCTGGGATTCCCCTGGCTTCTTACCCGCTGATGGTTACAAGATACTTTCCCTGGATCAAAGAACTACGTCTAGTTTCTATGATTGCGAGCGTAGATACGTACTAGGTTTGTGAATCACTCCTGGGCATCTTGGATTAGAAAGAGAGAGAAGGGTGGGGCATGCTTGGGCCCTATTACTTGTAGGAGAGTGTCATGTAGCTTTTGGCCGGGACCGCTTTGAAAGCTACACTTTGTTGGAGGCACTCTATTATTGAATCCTGCACTTTGTGAAATTGGGTGTTAAATCATCATCATTATCATCAACCTCTCTCTTACTCAAAAGGGAAATTGTATTATGGATCATTAGGTCCAGCATACAAGGTGACTAAAGTTTGATGGTTGGTGTCTAAATTGTCGTTTTTGTCCCGATAGGATCCAGTGCTTTAGTGTTGGTATGGTCGCGCTATCCAGGTCACAACCAGGTGTATTAGATGGATACCCAAAGAGCAAATGGCATTGTTGCTGCCATCAATAATATGAATACCTAATACACATCCTGTATGATGTGGTCCTTGGTTCTCTTGCTCTTGGGTGCATACATGTTTTGAAGTGGACCTCATACCAAATGGTTGATCTGCCCTGCGGAAGTTTTACTATTCAACACAGGTAAATATTTGAAACTAGGAATTATCCATTGGTGGTGCCCCTTTGCCTACGAAGTGGAGGTCCAAGATTGAGGTCTTAAGAGAAGCATGACTAAATATTTGGTGTTTTGGACCTAGCTAATTCTGATATCGGTGGGTCTCCCTTCCTTTCTCTCAAAAAACACATCCTTACTAGATGTACAGCACCTAAATTTATGGTCTTAGATTGTGGCACATACTTCTCATTTATTATGAAGATATAGCAGTTACTTATCATATGGCATAGAGGCAGTTTCCATGTACCCATGGCCCTGCAAGCATAGGTGTCTACAGAGTCAGCAGCGGTGAGCAACATGACAGTAGCTGGCACGTTGCAACTAAACCATTTCCTTCCAATATATCCATCAAGGCAAATGTAAGTCACTGCATCAAGTATCTAATGTTATAAGCTTATTGTTTAATGAAAAAATTGGATTGTTTCTCGATTAGTGTGTGTCATGTTTGCGATTCGTGCGTCTCATCCTAGTAATACAGGGGGCCATGCGCATTTAATTTTATAAGCTTCATTTGTAAAAATCGTAGCTCAATTTTTCACCTTCCGAAAACAGTTCATTCTCATAGTCGAACAAGCAGTAGCAGATATTATGGCTAACCTTGCTTGTGATCTCCCCTCCTAGAGTTTGGGTAACTGAGAGAAAAAATCTTCATGATTGGGCTACACTGGCACCAAACACGCCACACTGTGGGGCTCATCATATCATTTGATCGTTTGTGACAAATTTCATATCATACTTATCACGGAAGATGTTCCTTTTGGAACTTAGTGAGGCAATGGTAGAATAGAAATCCCCCAGGAAGTAAATAATTGCTATCAATCTTGTCCTAAAAACCAATTCTTGGATCTAGTGATCCGCTGAAACAGAGATGCCGGCAGCATCCGCAAAGTGATACCGCATGTTGGTACCCTCATTTTTATCCTTGACTCATCTCTGCTACCATTTATGGACCACCACCTTGAAGATTAATTCATGCAACGGTTCATCAATGGGACCATGTATCTACCAAATATCAATCACCGAGTGTAGGACGGCTGAAACCACCAAATTTGGAAGAAAGGCTTGTCGTGCAAACCGACCACTTGGATCATAGTAGCAGGGGATAAACCGCAACATGAAAGGCACCAGGTAACCCTGCATTCGGAGCCAGTAGTTGACTCTTTGTCGGAACAATGAATAGAGAACAAGGAGGATCCCATTACAGTTTTTATCACTTCAAATGCCAGGAAACAGATTTGTTACTGGACAGGCTTCAAAGATCTTCCAAAGATAACCAGAGATAATGGTCGGATACTGCTAATAAGCTGAACGCAGAAAGACGAGCATCAGCAATGACCCCGACCAGTCACCTATTCCATGCTGCACAAATTCATCTCATTCCGGAAACTAATCATACTGTTGGATGCAAATGGGCTGAAAAGACCTCTAACTTGAAGTCTAACCAAAAAAAAAAAGAAAGAAAGATTAATGGAACATCCATATTAAACAACTTTCCAAATAGAACATGACCTTGTACACGGTACAGTTGAAAGCCAGAACATGACTTTCTTGCATGAAAAGCAAGGAGCCCTGCTGAATCTATAATCTAACTAAACAATACATTCTAGTTTAACCCATTTAGATGAATGCAAAGATATAACTAAATAACAGATAAGGCCAACTGAACACTACAGAAACACATTCACATTAAATCCAAGCACAACAATCTCTAAATGAAGTCTAACTAACAGATGAGGTTCTTATAAGCTTGGGATGGATTTTGATCGAATAAACTGTTTCAGAAGAGCTTTTCCTCATCAATTTTCTTCTTCTCTGCTGGATCACTGGGCTTGACTTTCCTCTTCTCTTCCAGAATCCACTTGAAAAGTTGGTGTTGCTCATCTTCTGGAATGGGAGGGAGCATCTTTATGGGTGTCGGAGGAGGTTCAGCAGACGATTTCTTCTCAGAAACTGGAGCAGCAGGGCTGACAACTTGAGAAGGAACGTCTTCATCCTTATCAGCTGGCTGTTTCATTGAAGTCCTTACAAGAACATATACTGCATGTTACAGGACTGTTAAGTGGGAGAACAACATCTAACACCATTAATGGAAGCTGATGTTCACATCTAAACAATTTTGAGCAATATTTTTTTTTCATAAAACATCCAATAAAGATAACTTTCTGCAATAACATAATAATATTTCACACATATCAACTCTTAGATCGATAAGTGTTGAATATGTTGAAAGCTGTCAAGTGTTGAAAGCTGCTTGAAGCTAAACAGAAATAATATATTAGGAAGATTTTATGTTTGTTTCCTCACCCTGCAGCATCTTGTTTCTAACTCCATAGCAAAGTCTGGCTCCAAGTAATAATGACGCTCTTCAAGTGGGAAAACCACTTGCATGCATAATACATTCACACATACTCATATACAACAAAGCTAGTCCGGAAATAGTAACACTATGTTATTGGCAACTTTAGATCATCTGATGTGTGGATAAACATCCATTAAGCTTAACACAAGTTTTAAAAGGTCACAGCAGTGGCTTGCCACTGATACTGCATAGGACAAGCTTCATTTTCACTCTTTTAAAATTAGCAAAAAAAAAAAGAAAGGAAAGTTACATGTTGTATTGAGATGTTAAATAAAGACATTAGAATAATAAGATGTGGACAACAAAAAGAATCATCAAACCTTGAAACAATCACTTGCTTGATCAAACTTATCAGATCTCCTTGCTTATGAAACACACCAGCATCTATATGCACTTCACCGCATTTCTTCCACAATGCGTAACTGTAACCATGATCACCTAGTCTTATCCCAACTCTGCAGAATTGGCTTTATGGACCCTCATGTACCAAGTATTCCTGTTTACAGTCACCTCAGGTGTTTTAAATTTCCACAACACATTGTAACTTCAAAAGATTAGTCTTGGGGATGTGATCATGCATCTACAATTCATATCCATGTGAAGATCTGCACTATATGATGGCAGCATACCAAATTTGTGCATGAATCTTGGCCTGCCGGGGAATGGTAAACAGGCAACTGTGCCCAAGATACACTGTCACCTTAAGTGTAAGAGTTGTCCAACTTCCAAGACACTCTAATTAGGTCACTCTTCAAAGAAAAGATGGACCATAAAATGTATTTGTCATGGTTGATAGGCAGTTTGAGATCATGGAGAAATGTCCAGAGGTGAATCTAGCTGGTTGTATTGATAGTTTAATCTTCAGTAAATCCAAGGAGAATTAAATCAGACATTTTTCCAACTCTATTTTCATGTACTGCTAATTAAAATATGGTGTCCTAAGTCAGGAACAGAGTTTCGGAAGTTGTCTGATGTATAGCAGAATTAGCTCTTTATAACTCCTTGGACCAGGAATTTCCTTTTTTCCTGGTTGGTTGGACCAGATATTTTCAATGGCATGCATTTCAACCTTGTTGCTCATGCAGCTCTAAAGGACTGAGTCCAAGTACTACTTGGAGGTACGAAGCACAGCAAAAGTAAGACTTTGATATCTCCACAAGGCCAAACTTTTATTCCCTCAATTTTTGGAGTCACCATCTTGAGGCATTTCAAGCTGGTTGGTTATGGGGCTCTAAAAGACTGAATTTAAACACTAGTCCAAGGTCTGAAGCAGACTAAAGTTAAGACTCTGATATCTCCAAGAAAAACTTTCATTCCCTTAATTATTGGAGTTGCCATCTTGACCTTACATAAATAGCAGGTGGTGCGATGGCCCAATCTGGCCCAATCCACTTGACCAGCCACACCTAGCTGCAGCCTAGCTCAGCTGGACTGCATGCAACGGAAAAATGGAAGACTCCTAGAAGGAGTCTTCTTCCTCCTCTCCAATTTCTCCGGGAAGAGCCAGAGTCCTAGAACCACCGAGACCCCAAGCTCTCTATAAACAGACACCCCTTCCTCTATGATCCTCTACCACCAGCACCACATCTCTCTCTCCCCTTTCTCCCTCTTTCTCCTTGCTTTTGTTGGATTCCCTTTCACTATGGTCGCCGGATATCGAGGTTGGATACATTGCCAGAGCCCAAAGTCAGTCCCAATTCCCCTTTCTCTTCCTTTCCTCGATGATAGGAGCCGTTGCCAACTGGATTCCATTGATAAATTGGCCAAAAATCGACCCAAAATGTCATCTTTTCACTTCCCTTCTTTTCCAGCCCTTCTATCCCTCTTTTTGACCACCAGCTCCGTCACCTCTTAACACCGAACCCCTAGAGGGACTCCTCAGGCTCCCTATGACCCTTCCTAGTAGAGCCATGGCAGTCGGTGAGCGGCCAATAGCCAAAAATGAGAAAAAAAAATCTTCTATCCCTTATTTTTCGGCCTTTGTCTTTATTTTCTTGCCAACCGATTATCGTCGCTGGCCACTCCCCACTGCCCGCCACTATCCCCTACTGCCACTTCGCCAAACCACCATGATCCACCCCTTCTTCTTTTGCTATTTTACCAAAGAAGAAAAAGAAGGAAAAAAACAAAGAGAACACTTGTCCCTCTCTTCCTCTCTCTTCTCCCTCTTCTCCCTCTTTCTCTCTCTAAGCAAGTCTATGGACCCAAATGAAGGGTCCCGATCTCCTTTGTGACCGATCCACTCAGGCCTGTTCAATGTCTTGGAAAGTCATTATTAATAAACTCTATTGAATGAGCTTGACCTTGATCCAAACCGTGCTTTATGACTCATTGATTGAATCGCTTAGACTTGACCCACCTAGAGCTACCGAACGCTATCACCCAACTGATGATCTCCTTTTCTTATTATTTAATACTATTAAAATCATCAAATAGGAATTAATTTCATCTTTAATGTTTTGGAATTGGTTTAGCCAACTTTCCTAGTGAATTTTGAAGGTTCAAAGTGGAAGAGGTAAGTAGACCTTACGCTCTTTATTAATTTAATGAAAACAGCATATTTATGAAGTATGAATCTTATTATGATTGATCTTACTCTGTTGACAAGTCAAATTGGATTTGGCTTCAATTTGTGTTTAGCGCATGGGGAAGGTAGAGTAGTTGGAGCAAGTTAGGATGGGGATTGGGGAAGAAGACTGTTATTTTTTTTTTTTTTTTAAAGGGTTTGAGGGGCTGCTCAGGATTCAGCTAGGACAGGGTTAGGTAGAAGAGGGATGATGAGTGGGGGAGGGAAGGGAGCTAGGCATATGGGTAGAGTTCCAAATTGTGGTAGGTTAAGGTGGGGCATGCAAAGAGAGGGAGTGAAGAAAAAGAAGTGGGAGGGGCTAAAAGTGAGCTCTCCACAATCAGTATAGGCAAAGGAGGGCAAAGAAGGGGCAGGGAATTCCAATTCAAAGCAGGCTATACAAGGTAAAGAGGGAGATCGATAGTTTTCCTTATTTCCCCCTTTTTGGAGGAGCTGGGGGTGGGTAGGGAGGAGGCTCAGAGTAGGTTGGAGCAGTGCAAGAGGAGTAGAGATTGTGACATTGTTGGTGTCTCAACATTTCATAATATTTCAGTTTAACTCATATGCAAAATCAAGTTTGATGACATGTCGGATGTCAAAAGATTGGAAATTATTCAAATCCCATTTGACTGGAACCTGAAAAGTCAGATCAAATCCACATTCTGAGCCCTATATATAGTTCGAGCAAATCTAATGCAAGTATCAAATGCAGGTTAAAATTCCAATTTTTCGCATGATTAAATTCTGAATAACTTTGAAAGTTCAAAATGTCAATTTGGAATGTGGGCAATCTGATTGTCAACTCTACTTTTTGATATATCTCCATCATAAAACAGATACAAATACAGTTGTCAATGAGAAAAAAAGGCAGAAACAACTTTTAATACTTAGAAGATATTACAAGTATTATACCTCCAACTTTATAATGACGTTCTGGTTTTCAGCATGGCCTTTAAAATTTCAAGCCTTTCTGATGGATCTCAAGTAAAAATTTCCTCTCGTGATAATTCATTGTATACATTTGAAGTTACGCTTCAAAATTTTCGGTAATTTGGCTTTCTTCTTCAAATATTCTGTGTTAAAATACATTTTCTTGTTTTACAATACACCAATCTTTCAAAAAAAAAAGCCAGGTGGACAGGATGATCAAACAATTTAAGTTAAAAGCCAATAATGATTTTACTGCTTTCCATCTCCACTTCAAGTAATACATTTCTTGAATTATTTAATTCTTTTGTGGAATTATCAAGCTTACGCATCTGCTAGCAATATAAAATTCAGACTGTTTATTTACATTGATATTACATCAATATATGCTGCAATGTTAAGGTTAGTTTTCAAATATTAATATAAGCATAGCTTCAAATAGTATCTGTCAAAGCATGGTCCAGAATTCTTGATATTGTTTTTTGAGTTTAATTAAGGATCGATAAACTTACCTTTCACAACAATAGAATTTGATACCTACCATAACATGTTGTGACTGATCTAGTTCTTTTTATGGAGATATTCTAAAACACAACCAGAGGGATGTACCATGTCTTGGTCCTCTTGATTTCATATGCTAAGAACTGAACCTTTTTGGGCAAAATTTTTGTTTCAAACAGATTCTCAAACCTTAAGATCACTGAGAGAGCAATTTCGTGCTTGTCCAGCATCAAATAAATAAGGGAAGAGAAGTTTCTTAGCTGACTCATAAACTAAACATTTACTTCTACTCAATGTTCTCCTAGTATTACATATCTTGCTCCTACCACATCGTATCTTTTGTATTCCTTCCTAATCTACAAAAGTATCTACATGCATAGCCTTATAAGCTCCATCAATAGTTATAACTAAGTGCTAGTTTTGTGATGCCTCAATTAAGAACACAAAATCTATTCCCAACAATTACCTGATTTTCCTAATAATATTTTCCATTCCATCTGTCCCATTCTACAGAGTTAGGTGGAACTCCACTAGTATAATTTGATGCTTTAAGAAGTTGACAAAGAAGCAAAGGAAAGAGCAGAGACAGTTAATGGGTAGGAAAGTGGAGAATAGATTATGCCAGCATGGATTCACCTATTCAAAAGATACTACTTTCTGGTGCGGACACCATCGCTAGTGACGACCGATCGGAGCCAACTTGGACACATGGACGACATCGGAGTACCAGATCGACATCTATTTGGCTCAATTAATTAAATTAGATCTTGATTTAGTTCTTTATTTCTTCTATTTTGAGTTTTGGTTATGAGGTCTTGTAAATCCAGCCCAATTGAGTCAATTGGATTGGATCTCGTTAGCCAGTTTATTTTTATTTGGTTGATTCTAGTCTATTTTAGTTAGGCTAGGACTAGTTTAATTTAAATTGGGATTTTGGATAAGGATAAGGAGTCCTAAGTGATTTTGGTATTTAAAAGCAGAAGAGTCCCAGGTGGTTTGTTCTATGTTTAGTTTAGCCTATAAATTATAAAAAAAAAAGAACGCAGAATTTTTTTGAGAATAAAATATTTCACATCTCTTCTTTCTTCCTCCTCTTCTTCCTCTTCTTCTCTCCCTACTTTCTCCCCTCTCTCCGCTTTTATTCCCCTCTAAATTAAATTCTGCACTACGATTCCATTGCTGAAGTTCCAATCTACGCAACAACATCCATCGATCCTACCTTGTGATCAATCCGGAAGATGAACGTCTTTGATCTCCAAGGGAATTGAACTTGCTCCTCCAGGGCTATTTTGACGTGTCTCTTGTGAAATCTCTTCAATCAGTATTTTTTTTAAATTATTATTGATTTTCTCTACGTGTTCCTATTCCTTAATTATCAGATTTGCATGTTAAAGATCTAGAGATATATCCTAATCATAGGTAGTTTCTTAATCGCCTTCGATCCGTAGAACTTTAGATCTAGAATTCATCCACCATCTGCTTAATTCTTTCTTTAATCTGATTATATCTTAATCATTGAGGTAGGAACTTGAATAAATCTGTTTGTCTGCTGAATTATTAGTTAATTGCTGATCTTAATCCTTTTGCATGGATTTTAAATTGCATGTCGCATCTTTAGAACCATAGCATCTGAATTCTAGATCATGTCCCGCATCAATTTTTAGTATCAGAGCCTATAGGTTTGATTAGGTAATTAGAATCTACATTAGGTTTAAATTCTGCACTGAAAATCTGCAAACAGAATTTCAGATCCGTTCTGAAATCTTCTACAAACATCTGGGGCAAACGACATTAGAAAATTCTGAAATTTGGTGGAAAGAAACCTAACTTACTAGAGAGTCTTGGGTTAAAATTTTAGTAAATTCTAAAACCTCTAGTTGTCAATTTATTCTAGTAAGCCGCCCTGTACCAGAAATTCTGTACCCAGGAATTCTGCAGCGAGCAACCTTGAAAATTTTAAGTCTTGTCCCTAGAAAACTCCTAAAATCATGAAATTTTGTGACTAGAGTCGTGACTCATCTAGGAAATGGTGTTTTAAATTCGTTTCAATCAGAGGTCCGTAGGTCATCAAAATTGGTATTGAAATCTGCTGATCGTTAAGAATTCTGCACAGAAAAAAAATTCTGAAACTTTAGATTTGGCGACTAGTGTATGCCAACTAGATCAGGGGTCGAGTACTTACAACGGTATTCGCCATCTACATCTAGTATGGATCCCAATATAACAGCTATGTTTGAAAGCATGATGGAGCAATTAACAAATTTAAACACAGACTTTAAGAATTTGAGTGATGACATGCCAAATACAAATAATGCAGTTCAAAACTTAACCGTTAGGGTAGTGGTTTTAGAAGAGGAACATCCCAATCAAGTTAATTTTGAGACTCCTCAGGAGAACGTAGAAATCCTAGAGCTCGTCAAGAAATGGATCCAGGCCAACCCCTCTCAGATGACCACCTAACCTTGATACCCCACCTGTGCCCCTAGCTCAGAGAGGACCTTACATTCCCCATGGTCTAGATATGGATCGTAGGTTAGATATGCGCCCCTATCGCGAGCCCATGGATCAGGATGAGTATGTCCTAAGAAGTGTTAAGGTAGAAGCACCCAGCTTCGATGGTTTGCTTGACCCTAAGGAGTATTTGGACTGGGAGGCAGATATGGACCACTTCTTCGAGTGGTATTACATGTCTAAAGTCCAAAAATTAGGTTTGCCAAAATGAAGTTAATCAGTCAAGCTAAGTTGTATTGCCATAATCTAGAGTGTCTAGCTGAGCATAAGAGACAAGAGCCTATAGAAACTTGGAAGGAGATGAAAGAAAAGCTGTGTGAGAAATATCTTCCCACATCCTACAAACATCTCCTGGATCAATGGCAAAGGATGACTCAAGAAAATCGACCTGTCTCGGAGTACATCACGAAATTTGATGAATTCCTTATACGATATAATGTCACCAAGAATAGGGCTGTCACCTAATCGAGATTCAGAGCTGGTCTCCGAGAGGACATCCAACAAGAGCTATTCTTACATGAGGTGACCTCCTTAGAGCATGCCTACCAGCTACCATAGAATGTTGAAAGATTTCAAAGGTATCCGATTTCTCGTCAATCTGACCTGAGCCGACCTACCCCTTCAGGTCCTAGACCTAGCACTAGTCAAATCCCTACCATCGACCTTCGATTGTGGATTCTCCGGTGAGAAAAATGATAAGGGAAGGAATACTAGATATATCGAAGACTAGTGGACCTATCACACTGTCCAAATGTTTTAAGTGCCAAGGCTATGGACATCTATCTACACAATGCCCTTTTAGAGCCTTACATTTGGGAGAAACTGAAAAGAAAGAGCCTGAGTGTGTTGAAACTGAAAAGAAGAAGAAATTTATGAGGCTAATCCAAGTTAGCTGAAGAATTTGAGGAAGATGAAGATGTTCTAGGCTATATTCAGATAGAGCAAGATTCTAAAGAAAATTGGGAGTGGTCAGATGTATAGTCGCTCAGCCAAAGAAAGTGAAGATTGACGATATACAGCTATTTTCATACCTACGTTAAGCATGGTGATGAAGCATGTCAGGTGATCATAAATAGTGAAAGTTGTATAAATGCAATCTCCACTGATGCCGTATCCCATCTAGGTTTCGCACCTGTAGATCATCCGAGTCCCTATAAAGTCTCATGGGTAGATGCATCATCTATCCCAATCAAGCATAGGTGCCTAGTTCCTATTCAATTTCATTCCTATCAAGCTAAAGTCTGGTGTGATGTACTACCAATGGAGGTTGGTAGTATTATTTTAGGAAGGCCGTGGTTATACGATCAGGATGTCATACTCTTTGGACGATCAAATTCGTGTAGTTTCAAGATAAAGGAAAGAAAATTACGGTCAAATCCTCTCCACCCAAGACTACTTCTAAGAAAGGAATTGTGGGAGCCAAAGTTAGCACTAAGAAAAAGGATCTACATTTAATCAGTGTTAAAAAATTTGAGAAGGAAATGACTGAAGGATCATCGATTTGGATCTTAACTGTCAAGAAAGTTCATGAAGAACCCCAGATCGAGTATCCCTAGGAGATAGTTCCCCTCTTTGACGAATTTAAGGATGTTTTCCCCGAAGATCTCCCGAACCACTTACTATCAATGCGTGATATTCAGCACACTATAGATCTAGTTTCGGGATCCACTCTACCACATTTGTCACATTACCGATTAAATCTTACTAAGCATGCTGAGTTAAAAAGACAAAAGTTGAAGAGCTTCTAAAAAAGAGTTTGTTAGAGAGTTTGAGTCCATATGCGGTGCCTGCGCTTCTTACTCCGAAGAAAGATGGTACTTGGAGAATGTGCATAGATAGCAGCTCCATTAATAAGATTACTGTTAAGTATCGTTTGCCAATTCTCCAACTAGATGATATGCTGGATATGATGGCAGGATTCATTATCTTTTCAAAGATAGACCTTAAAAGTGGATACCATCAGGTGAGAATTAAGCTAGAAGATGAATGAAAAACTGCCTTCAAGACGAAGGATGATCTTTACGAATGGTTGATCATGCCTTTTGGCTTGCCCAATACATCTAGTACTTTTATGAGGATTATGACTTTGGTACCACGGCCATTCAATGGTATATTCATTGTCGTATACTTCGATGATATCCTCATTTATAGTCGATCTAGGAATGATCACTTAGACCACCTTCGACAGGTTTGTTTGACCCTTAGAGCTGAGAACCTTTATGCGAACTTAAAGAAATATGATTTATGACTGATCGAATAATTTCTTAGGTTTCGTAGTGACTCCTGAGGGTGTATCTGCTGATCCTGAAAAGGTCAAAATGATAGTTGAGTGGCCAATGCCTCAAAGTGTACACGACGTTCGTAGTTTTCATGGTCTAGCGACCTTCTACTGCCAGTTCATTAGAGGCTTTAGTACTATCATGGCTCCTATTACGAATTGCATTAGGAAGGAAACCTTTGAGTGGACAACAGCTGCCAATAAAACTTTCCAAGAGATTAAAGAGAAGATGACCCATGCACCTATTTTGCATCTTCCTGATTTTCAAAGGTTTTAAGGTTGCATGTGATGCATCAGATGTAGGTATAGGAGGAATTTTGAGTCAAGAAAGTCATCCTGTGGCATATTTTAGCAAGAAATTAAATAATGCAAAACTTAAGTATTCTACATAAGACAAGAAATTTTATGCGATAGTTCAAGCTTTGAAATATTGAAGATATTATTTGCTACCGCAAGAATTTATCCTTTATTCTGACCATGAAGTCCTTAGGTTTCTAAACTCCCAAAAGAACTAAACCCTAGACACGCTAAATGGGTTGAATTTCTTCAAGCCTATACTTTTGTTCTAAAGCATCAAACGGGAGTAGAAAATCGAGCTATGGATGCACTCAATCGGAGAGTTTCTCTATTTTCGACTGTTAGTGTTGAAGTTGTAGGGTTTGAAAAGCTTAAAGAAGAATATGTAGAGTGCCCTGACTTTAACGACGTTTATTCCTTATTTCAGCAAGGACCATCTAGAGAGTATAATGATTATGTTTTGCAAGATAGCTATTTGTTTAGAACAATAACTTGTGTATCCCCCGAACATCTGTCCGAGATTTTCTTGTGTGGAAATTGCATGCTGGCGGACTAATTGGACATTTTGATAGAAATAAGACCATTGAGGCTGTAGAGAATCAATTCTATTGACCTAGTTTGAAGCATGATATTGTCCAGATAGTTGCCCAATATCGGACTTGCATTTTGGCAAAACAGCACAAGCAAAACACTGAACTTTATACCCCACTGCTTGTACCTGACTGTCCATGGCAAGATGTTAGCATGGATTTGTTTAGGATTGCCATGAACAGCTAGAAAGAATGATTCAATTTATGTGGTAGTGGATAAGTTTTCGAAAATGGCCCATTTTTACCTTGTCCCAAAATGTCTGATACTTCAAAAGTAGCTCGAATATATTTTGATGAAATCGTTAAGTTGCATGGATTGTCGAAGACAATCATATCTGATAGGGACGTTTTGGATTTATGAACTATTTTTAGAACACCTTATGGCATTTAATGAGGACAGAACTAAAGTTTTCTTCATTATATCACTCACAAACTGATGGCCAAACTGAAGTCGTAAATAAAGTTTAAAAATTACTTCGATGTTTGGTAAGTATGTAAGTAATTGGGATCTTCTTTTACTTCGAGCTAAGTTTGCATATAATAGTTCTGTCAATAGGTCCATTGGCATGAGTCCATTTGAGATAGCGTATGGTTATAAACCTAGGAAGCCAGTTGACCTTATCCCATTGCCATTGCATGCTAAAGTGTCAGAGTCAGCAGAATCATTTGCACAACATATTAGGAGTCTGCATAAATAAATTTGCGAAAAGATTAATATCAGCAATCAACTATATGAACACTTAGCAGATTCTCACAGATGAGTTCAGGATTTTGTCGAGGGTGATTATGTTTAATACGGATTAGGCCAGAACGGTTTTCTCCAGGAATCGTTAAGAAATTACATGCATGTGGAGCAGATCCATTCAAGATCTTAAAAAAACTAGGATCGAATGCATATATTACAGATTTACGATTTGATCAGGGTATTAGCTCTACCTTTAACATTTCGGATCTAATAAGATATAAGGAGCCAATAATAATACCCAGTGATCCATTTGAGCCTGATCCTTCTATTGAGAGTGAACCCCAACCTGAGTGCCCATAGTCCAAAATAACTAAGAGACATGATCAAATTGAAAATATTCTAGATGAGCAAGTTGTTTCCACCAGGAATCGAGACTACCAGTGATATCTGGTTCGATGGCAAGAGAGACCGGAGACCGAAGATACCTAGATTACCCTAGAGCAGCTGTAGGGGATTGATCCAGATCTGTTGGAGCATTATCAGAGTAGAGCCGATATTTCCTCGATGGAGCCAAGTTCTTCCCTTCCCAAGGGAATTGGTGCGGACACCATCGCTAGTGATGACTGATCGGAGCTAACTTGGACAAATGGACGACACCAGAATACTAGATCGACATCTATTTGGCTCAATTAATTAAATTGGATCTTGATTTAGTTCTTTATTTCTTCTATTTTGAGTTTTGGTTATGAGATCTTATAAATCCAGCCCAATTAAGTCTATTGGATCGGATCTCATTAGCCAGTTTATTTTATTTGATTGATTCTAGTCTATTTTAGTTAGACTAGGACTAGTTTAATTTAAATTGAAATTTTGGATAGGGATAAGGAGTCCTAAGTGGTTTTGATGTTTAAAAGCAAAAGAGTCCCAAGTGGTTTGTTCTATGTTTAGTTTAGCCTATAAAAGGCTTGTTAAAACAAAAAAAGAGAACGCAAAATTTTTTTGAGAATAAAATATTTCACATCTCTTTCTTCCTCCTCTTCTTCCTCTTATTATCTCCCTACTTTCTCCCCTCTCTCCTCTTTATTCCCCTCTAAATTAAATTCTGCACTACGATTTCATTGCTGAAGTTCCAATCTACGCAACGACATCCATCGATCCTACCTTGCGATCAATCTGGAACATGAACGTCTTTAATCTCCAACGAAATTGAACTCACTCCTCCAGGGCTTACTTGACATATCTCTTGTGAAATCTCTTCAATCGGTATTTTTTAAAATTATTATTGGTTTTCTCTGCGAGTTCCTATTCCTTAATTATTAGATTTGCATGTTAAAGATCTAGAGATATATCCTAATCATAGGTGGTTTCTTAATTGCCTATGATCCATAGAACTTTAGATCTAGAATTCATCCATCATCTACTTAATTTTTTTCTTTAATCTGATTATATCTTAATCATCGAGGTAAGAACTTGAATAGATCTGTTTGTCTGCTGAATTATTAGTTAATTACTGATCTTAATCTTTTTGCATGGGTTTTAAATTGCATGTGGCATCTTTAAAACCATAGCATCTGAATTCTAGATCATGTCCTACATCGCTTTCACTCCACTGAATATATATTTATTTGCTTGATGATTAACCCAAAGTAGTAAGCACAAGCCCAAGACAATGTGGGTAATACCAAAACAATCGTGTTGACTTAGCTAACTCAAAGATGGCCCTGCAAACAATATTGACCACCACAATATTTATATAAGATGAATACAGGTACAATCAAAGTACAATTTATTTCAATTGAGCCACAGGTCCACGATAAGATGAGAATGTCATTCATACAATGAACGATAAGGTTATGCTAGCAATACCATAAAGGTGAGATATTTAGATTTTCAATGAGGCAAGGTGTATGGAGTAAGCTTTAAGATTCATAATGATCCAAAAATTCATGTAGGAACCAAGAAAATAATGTGAAAGAGAAACATATATGGGATATAAGTTTTTGTTTACACATGGATATCATGCTCAGCCTTAAATAGTGACATTCCAGCACTCTGTAGTCTGTACCTTGCAGAAATACTAGATCAAATAATCTAAAAGATTCAATGCTTGGCTCTAGTATCATCTGTTACAAAATCTTGGAAATGCCTGAATTGTATACAATAGTAGATCTTCTTGTGCCAAAGTTTTGCACTTCATTCTGTACAAAATAATCATCTTTTATATATCATTATGCTTCCCTTCTTTTGCTCGTGAAAATAAATCAAGGAAAAGGCCTATGCCTCCAATAAAAGGCAGGGAGTAAGTTTAGATGCATGACTTGCATAAGCCTCACTCTCCAATTCATGCCTCATTTCTATTAGATTCTCTCATTATCATCAAACTGATGTCTAACAGCTTCACCTTTTAAAACAATTATTAGATAAGCCATTTTAAACACAATCCAAGATCCTCCACATTCGAAAGTAGCTCGAGGTGCTTATTTGGATGCCATAAAGCACATTATGTCTCACCTCAAAATCATGAAGATTGCTATACAACAAGTCCAAACATAACAAATCCATGAAGAGAGCTTTGAAATATCACAGTTTAGCATTCAGAACACAGCTAGCATATCAAAAGTTTCAAGAGATGACTCGCATTGAGAATTTTCATCTCAAAGTAGAGAAATATACAGTGTGCTTGTATTAATTTTCTTAACTTTTCAAGTGCAAGAATATTAACCACAAGTGATACGTTTCTAGCAATTTATCATATAATTTTAGAAAACAGTATCATCATCTTTAAAGCTTATTACAAGTTCTTGTCAACACATCTGAGCTGCGACTGCAGATTAAAATACATGCTCCAGATATCCTGAACCTCGAGTCAAGATCATGCTTTTTTTTTTTGGCTGCAGTTCTAACAAATTAGCACGATGTTCTGATTGACACTGCATGATTGTAAAATTGTAAAATTCCGTTTCTCAAAATTGATCAAAACCCTTGCATTTGCCTCCATCATAACTAGTTTTAGGAAGGAGTCAGTCATCAAAGTAATATATTATGTGAAAAATCCAAAAAAGAAAAAAACTCCCCACCTTGTTTGATATTCAAACCAACAATAAACCCGAATCATCATCACAGCTTCATAGATTGATAAATTGTCAAATCACAAACAGCACCACGGAGTTCTAATCGGAAAATAATTATAAAAAAGGATAAACACTTTCTCTCCTAACAAGATCCATACGCCAAGCAGAGAAATTAGGGTAACCTAAATCTAGGGATTAAAGCTCCCACTTTTCACATGGATCAGAGTCACAAATAAAACACGAACGAGATACCAAAAACGCCCATATCATTTAATATAAAAGAAGAAAAAGATCAAATAAATGGACGAAGAATAAAAGGGTAAAGAAGGAGATGATAAGAGGAAGCCAGACCTCCGACGCCGAGATTGGCGGCGAGGAAAAACGGCAGGATGCGACGGAAGAAGCCCTTCTTGGCCGCAGATGGAGGGGGTGGAGGAGGCGGAGTGGAGGCAGCAGTAGAAGAAGACTTGGACGACAAGGACGACGCCATAAGAGGAGGAGGAGAAGGGTTGGGAGCAGAAGGCCCGCTTCGACTGACTTTGATGCAGCAGCAGAGAGATCCAAGACCTATCAAGCTTTCTTTTCGCTCTCGTCCGAAA
>KE504784.1:76317-88732 GCA_000441515.1 Elaeis oleifera | reverse complement strand
GGGGGGGGGGGAGGATGTTCAGGGTCGACGTGTAACGCCCATTCGTGCACCCGCAAGCTTCTTGCTCTATCTATCTTTCTTTGCAATTAAGTATATTTTGTTGGTACTTGGTAGCGCTGAGCCGGATTCCCTTTAGCAGCTTGTCTTAAATCTCCCATCTTGCTAGGTTACCAGGTTCCAGCTGATAGCGTGGTCCGCTTAGGCTGTGCTTGCATTGAAGTTATCCCGGAATTGACCCCAAGTTGTTCATTCATGCTTCCAAACAGCTCAGTTTTTTGACTGATACATTTAACCTGCCCACATCCGACTTAATCCATTCATCAGATTAATCTACTTCAACCGGATTTGTTTAACCAAAAAAAAAAGCCTCCAATTCTACCACCGACTGGAATAAGTCCAATCCATGTCTAAGACCGTTCTCCTATCCTTTTTCCGATATCCGAATTATCCCTTGAGGTGAGAGAAACAAGATGGGGGAGAAGGCTGGGATTAGCGGACAGCGGTGGAGAAGGCCGGCAAAACATGTTGAGAGATTTCTTTTGTTTAATTTCTGGAGAAATATCATTCTCCCACTCTCCCGGCTTTCCTGTGAAAGCTGATAACTGCAACATAAAACATGGCCATCATAAATTATGACAAAAAAAAAAAACTCTAATGAGAGAGAATATAAGTACTGCTTGAGATCACCTGGTAAACTATCTGAATAAAGCAGTTGATCCTTAACATTTCAATCTATACAAGAAAGCCGATCCCCAC
Organism: Elaeis oleifera; assembly: GCA_000441515.1. Classification (NCBI taxonomy): domain Eukaryota; kingdom Viridiplantae; phylum Streptophyta; class Magnoliopsida; order Arecales; family Arecaceae; genus Elaeis; species Elaeis oleifera. The sequence continues at coordinate 87,976 of KE504784.1, read as the reverse complement.
CATCAAGCCACATTCTCGTTAAAAAAAAAGTAACAAATAAAACCTACAGTGACAAATACTATACTGGACATCTGGATATGGAGCACTGAATTTATTATCATCATGCCTAAAAAAATTTATGCCTCAGGAAACAGCATAAATCGGCTGATGTTTAGTGACCAAGGGCAATGAAAATGGTAGATCATAGATCTGACTCTATCTAGAAGAAGCTTATTCCCAATTAATGTAGGGATTAATGTTCCTACGATGCAACAAACACCGAGACCCTTAACAGCGATAGCTGTGAAACAAATGATTTAAAGGAAGACTTAAACATAGCAAAGGTTTGAGGTTCACAGAGGAGAATAAAACACACGACCATGAAAGGGCAACCATAGAGCATGGCACTTGCATAAAATCCGAGACAACAAAGGCTTTTTTCTTTTTTTTTTTTTGGTATTGTGGTTGGAGGAACTCAAAAACTGTAAAAGCACTTTTAGCACAATCTGCAGATACACATTCCACCCATCTCATCACGAATGCTACCTAAACTTCTCAGCTCCTTGCTAAACAAATAGGCAACAAACAATGTACAGATGATAATTGAAGAGGCATTTTACTTAAATTACAGTAAATAATTATAGAATTTTGTACATTACAGAGGACCAATTATGCAAGAATGGCAGTGCACGACCAGAGATTTGAAGGGTGCAAACAACCTCGTCTCGCATGCAGCTTGCAGGTTTGAATAGATAGGCAGTGCATTGCTCTGATCTCAATCAATATCTTCCCGAAGGGAAGTGCTTTGATTTTTATCAATAGCTTATCGAGGGTGAAAGCCCCACCGCAAAAGTGCCCAATGCATTCCATGATGGCCATACTCTTCGCTGCACACAAGATTTGTGTCACCTTGATTTAATCTTCAACCTCAGTGTTGAAGACAAAACTAGGGAACACCGTAGTGATGTCCCTGAGAGGAAAAATATCAACCATCAGTAAAATATTCTTTCATTAATGACATCTCATATATACTACTGAGCTAATTTTACTCTGCAAAACTTGATGGCGTCATTGCCAATGAAACACACAAATTTCCAGATGAGAATAAATATGTAAAGTTACAGAACCATCAGTTCCCTAAAATGAATCATTTCTGCCATGAATTGTTATTTCCCCAAGAAATCAACAGAAACCAACATACAGAACCAACAGGCACTTTCAGAAAATTATCTGATGGTTCTATTAAAAAGAAGAATATCTGACAGTTGCAAATTATGTTAATGCCGAAAAGTGGTTTACAGCCGTCATTTCTGAATAAACATAGTTAGCAAATGATTTGAATAACAGTACTGTAACAGGGGAAAAAAAGGAATAACAGTAAATGAGAAGTATGGCATATGACTCTAAAAAAATCCCGAGTAGAGCAGTCAAAGGAGCCATTAAATTTAAATGCCAGATTGAATGTTGATACGTGTTTGCTTGGGGGGTAAAAAATTTGGACAAACTCCCAGAGAATACCTTAATTTTAAGATTATTTTCTTTCAAAAAAGGACATAAAAAGAGATTGATGGGTTATCTTATTCTATTATTAACAAAAGAAAGCACCATCAATTGAGAAGGCATGTTTGTACACATTAAAGTTTTCACAAAATCAGGAAGAATACCATATATGAAAAACTTCCAAATAGTTTCAGGATATCTCAACTTTTGGGAGAACTCGGAGGTTTGTATCGCATGGCAAGTGTATGGAGTATGGATTTCTTTTATTTTGATTCTGAAGTAGGGAAATACAAATTTGTCTACAAGTGATATAGTTCTATGAAAATATGTGCTGGTTTCTGTATTTAATTGGATCAAGGGCACAGCAGTTTGGCAGTTTAAGAACACTATCAAATAATTCGAGGATAGAGATGCTTTGAATATCCAAAACGGGCTATACATATACCTATTTACAAATGTACATTGAAATCTACGTATTTTTGCTGTAGAAGACGAAAATCAACCAAAATTATAAGTACCAATTGGAAAGAGCAGAAATCATTAGGATCTCTTGATACTAAACAAACTGCAGGCAGAAGTATTTTCTCATTACATATCCAAATCCTATATACTTAAATTCTCTGATAACCAAGTCGTTCTAGCTACCAAGCAGGAACAGTAGCATGGATTGGAACTCGAGAGCAGCCATTGGAACCAAAAGTATAAATAGTCTTCGAAATCAATTTTAGCCTAAAACTGCAGGAGTCCTATTTAGCACCAACTTTAAGCAAAGAAGCTGGTTTCAAAACCTACATCAAGTGCACTCAAAATTCGTCAATTTCATCTTTTCAACTCTGAGGGTGAAGTTAACAGATAACCTACACACCCTATAGTTTTCATGTACTCCAATTTTCACGCATCTATCTGTTGACCAAAGTCACCAAACACCTGGATATGAACATTACTGCAATGCAGCAAACTCAATAGCAATGTAGCTGTCAACCAGGAAAACTTGAAATAAACCAAGCAAAAATATTTACTCTATCTCAATGTGCTTCTTGTAGAGAAGCTTAAGCATGCACAAAAGAATCTAACTGCAGTTTCCCATTTAATCCTGCTATAATGAAATACCTACTTCCATGTTATGAATGTTCACATGCAGATCCAATCTTGTGACCAGTCTAATGAGCATATGAAGTCGAAAAAGGTTATAAATATAGAGAAAAAGGTTATAAGGTATACAGATCTAAGCAGCATATGACGTCAAATTCATACTTCAGATAAGGAAGAGTCATATTCTTCAAAAGAGAAGGGTGTCGCAGGACAAAGTCCTTCCATTCCTCTTTGTTAATTTTACCATCACTGTCAGCATCAGCATCTGCAAAAGTCTGTACAAGAATGAAGCAAGTAATGAGCCGGAATTCGAAAAGAGTTTGGAAAAGAAACAAAAGGAAGAAGAAACATTACAATTAGAAAAAGCTTGCCTTATCTATTATGGCTTCGAGAAGGTCGTCAGACAATTTCATATCTGACTCCATCATGATAGCAATCACCATTTGCTTAACCTATGAAGGAAACCACAATAAAGTGAAAATATCCGGAAGAAAGGAATGAGTCATTTAACAATTAAATGCAAAATCTTTGTATATGGATCAGCATATGATGCATGACAATGTCAGGTGAAATTACACTATTTAGCATGATGGCGAAGCATCTGTAACAAAACATGCATGTCCTGTCTATTTAACTCTGTAATCTTCATGCAACTAGATATCTTGACATAAGTAATAGGTAAAGACTATTCTCTAAACAAACAATAAGAAAGAACCAGATATACTACCCATCAAGGTTTACTGATGAATTTTCTAATGGAATTCCAGTTCTATGCAACATTGGCTGGCATTTTAAGAAATAAATTATCAGAATATCACAACACCTTCATTCCTCACATGTTTGGAAAGAGGCCAATTAGTGGGGATTACAGCAATAAATGTCTCTCACATCTTCACCAAATTCTTGACCAACTAAAGGTTTAAGAGGCTTTTATGTTGATAAATCTTACTAGTTTATGGCATTTAATAGTCCTTGTTTCACACAGTGCCTGGACTCTTATCATGATATAGGCAAATTATTTGTCAGCAAATTAGGTGGATGTTCGATAGACTACAACTGTTCATAACCTACATTAACAGCATTTCATAGTATGTTGATGGACACTAAATATCTGTAGCAGCAATTTAGAAACCAAAGAAACACTAAGAAACCCGGCGCTTTCTTACTATTTATATTGGCAATGACTGGATCTGCTAAACTTCAACTAGCCTCTTTTTATTCCAGCAATGCATATCAGCAACTTGTTTGTTGAAATCATAAAGACATCCTTTTTTTCAAATACTGAGAAGGCTCAAAAACAGAAAAGTGATAAGACGATTAGGAGAGAAAAACATGAATTCAAAAATTTTACTCAAAACTAAAAATTTGGAATTCCATGATTTTTTCAACAATTTGTATTGCATAAAACCATAAACCAACCACTAAATTTTAGAATCGGAATTTACAGTCAAAACACATAAAGTCATTAAACTACTATGATTTTGTAGTGCACCAAATATCCGCTTAATCATATTAGTGTCCCAATAATATTCCCTAAAATTACATCACAAGTTAAGAAACAGACGTGGTAAGTATGCTTGAAAATATTAAACAAGAAAATAAGGACGCTTTGATGATGCCACTAGAATGCAATGATCTTGATGCTGTAAGCCCTAGGAAGAATGACCTAAGCATGCCATGTAAGTAGTGCTCGCTATACCTGCCTCTGCTTCCCTACAATACGGACACATTTAATTGGCAGGCCCCATAAGTTGCATCATAAACAAAATCAGTTGGAGATCATCTCAGGAACAAAACTCTCACAAGAAAAGAAACAAAAGGCCATTGCCCATATAGGGATGGCCAGAGAACATGACATAGATGAGACATAATAAATCTATATTGATAATAAGGCATTTGTAGACTCTACCAAGAAATCAACTTACTTCTTCACGCTCAATGTACCCAGTTTGTCTCAAATCATACAACCTGAAAGCAACTGCAAAAGAACAAAAGGCAGAAAAAGCACTGAATAGTCAAAAACATATATATTTATATATGCTTTTCACCAAAATTTCACTTCTTGGACTGATGAGAACTTACAGTCAATTTTGTCATCCAGAACAGCATTTGGATGGAAGACACTGAGTGCATGTATAAACTCCTCAAATTCAATAACACCATTTTTCTTTTCATCAAAAAGATCAAAAACCTACCAAGGGGGAACAAGAACATTACATATTAGCACCATACTACAGTAAAGTTATCAATGGTTCATGTTGCAGAAATGAAACTTAACCAAGAAATCTTTTGGCAGATTGGTCCTGATCATTTGGGATTCGTAGCACATTAAGGAGTAAAATAATGTTAGAATTCGTGTCTCTTATGTGATATTATATTGCAAAACATACTGGATGTTTGGGATATACATATCCTATTGGTCACTGAACATCTACTTATTGCATTAAATAGACGATTAAAAAACATAAAATTTAACACCCTGAGCAGCAGCAAATAAGATGATGAATAAAAGTAAAACCATAGTATCGCACTTACTCTATCAAGAAAAAGATTTTCGCCAGATGGACTCTTGAAAAGTGCTAGCTGAAGTTCTTCCTGCAGAAACAATTGAAGAATAGTTACAGGAAAGTATAGGACAAAATAATGGCAGCAAACAAGAGCAAACCTTGATTTGTTTGAGAAATTCTCAGTTGCAAGTTATATTTGCAAAGCATTATCATAAGAACATAGAAACACCAAGTATATGCTTATCAACCCGTGGATGGGTGCTAGGTATACGTGACTGTCAATAAATATGTTTATTCTGCACATCCATGGCTGCTTTTGCTTGTAATAGCACTAGCTAATTTTCTCAACTTAAAATACGTGTTTTTGTTGTTTTCCGATAGAAAGTTTGATTATACAGTCGTGTTGATTAAATTATAAATAAATTAATATTTTAACTATATCTTTGACACGAAAACTCAACTACCATATTTCTAGACAAGATAAATTGTCTGAGAGGCTGGACACTTTCTAGTAGTTGCTGTTTATTGATTTGAACACTTTTGCTAAATAACAAAACTTAACCTCTAGGAAGCATAGATATCGGTATGCAGTACGGGTATTTTATGGTACGGATACGCCGACACGGCAAAAATTGAAAAACCATGATACGAGTATGGCTAGATATTTTAAATTTTACTAATATTTGAATATATATAATATTTCAATATTAACAAAAATATATGAAAAAACTGAATCATATATATAATATTCGAATATTAATAAAATTAAGTTCTCAAATCTCAACTAAATTTATAAGTATCATCACACAAAAAAACAACAAACACTTGTAATTAATGAAAGGAAAAAAACTAGCAGTCTAAGTAAAAAAATTAAAATAGTAAGTCTTAATAATCAAGTGATAATAGTTTCAACTACTTTATTCTCTGCATCATCAGCAAAAAAAACTTCTTCTCCACATCTGATTCATCAAGGAAAAATTTACAATCTCAAGAATGTAGAGATAGGAGTACCGGTGTCGCACCGAAAATGTACCGGCACTGAAAGCATACCCGATGCTGATACATGCCTAAAATAGGAGTACCGATGCTTTATAGCCTAACCTTTCCAGCCAGATGGAAGGAACGACCCAATGAAGCCACGTTTATTTTATACTATAAATCCTTTCCTACACAGTTTGAACAACTGCATAAAACCCCAAAAAAAAAGGACTACAATTATCCTGAACAATAATTGTATAATTTAACCTTTACACTAGATTATCCACAACAAATGGCATCATCAACCCTAGGTCCTTTGTTTAACAAAAGGTACATAGACATTCAGCCAAAAACACAATGTTCTTTTTAAACGGGCACACTAGGCACGCTGTACTATACACCAAAAAGTGCCTGTCAAATTCGAAAACCAGCTACCAAGAACAATCCAGTACGGGCACACAGACATACTTTGAAAGTATCACCTTATAAAGTATAAGGCTCGAAAATATGGACAAACCCCATGAAAAAATGAAAATCGAACCAAGACAACATGACACATAAGAAGAAACAACTTTCTGAAGCCAGATCCATATAATTGATCCGTCTATCAAGTATTACTTCAGATTTATGACAATGTGGGCAAAAAATGCTCTGGTTGCAAAGAATCGACACGCCCAAAAATAGACACGCAACAACCGCAAAACTTAGGACAAAGACACCGAAATTTTCGAACAACCATCCTTCAAGCCAAAAGACACTACATTTTGATCCGAATCTGTTCGTCTCTAAGTTACCGATGATGATTAAAAGTCCAGCGCATTCAAATCTGAAACCCTAAAATCGACGGTTCTTCCCAAGATCTGGCCTCTAAGGCTTTAAATTTCATCAAGAATTGTCAGAATCAAAACAGACGGAGAGAGAGGAAGTGCCTTGTGGATGAGTCCGTCGTCAATGATGGAGCTGCTCAACTTCTTGTACAGCTCGTACAACGCTTCCACCTCATTCACCGTAACTATGCACAATTTTATACGGAAAGAAATCAAGAACATTTCAAGGATTCAAGAATCCAGATGTCGAGGAAAAGAAGGGATTAAAGGAGAAGAGAACAGAAAAGTAAGAGATCGGAAGGGAGGAGTACAGCAATGGGAGTCATCGGCGAGGCGGGCGACGTCACTGCAGGTCTTCTTGCCAGAGCGGTGGACAAGGGCGGGCGGGCGGTGGTCGAAGCAATCCGTGACGACGTAGATGATCGCCTCCACGATGGCTATGAACGGGATGAACGCCGCGCATAGCCTCTCCCCGATCGTCAAAAAACTCGATCTCTGCTCCCAAAGAAAACACGAACGATCGTAACAAAACAAAATCCCAAAAAATCAACGAAATCGAATCCAAAACAAGAAATCAAGAGAATTGAAGGATTACAGGAGCATTTGCAGAGGGACGATCCATTGGCCTCCCAACAAAACCATCACGCGCTCCACGCCGCCGCCTCCCCGAGCCTTTTTTTTCTTTTAACGAAGCTTACCGCGTGTTTGACGGTTGCCCAGATAATGATCATAAAAAGCGAACGACACGCCACGAGTTGGCGCCTTGGGGCGGTGGGGCTGGGGAATTTATACTGATTTATTTTTAATATTGTGACTTGTGAGGATTACGAAGGAGGGAAGAGATGTGACGTTTCCGGGCGTCGTCGTTTGCGACTCCGTGTAGAAGTTTCTTTGGTACACTATCACACGATTTTAAATAAACGGTCGAGATTCTCTTACTGGAATGTTTGCTGTTGAGGACCTGAGAGGAAATCGTTTTCCCTTTGGCGCATTAGGAAAGCTTCGGCCCCGCATCAGCAGTTGCAGTGCACGAAACCCTGCAAGGGATTTGCGGTGTTGGGCCCCCAAACACCCTTGTTTGATTAATTAAATTTATTGCCAGGTCATTAAAGGAATTAAAAAAAGGTCAAGAAAGAAAATGGAAGAACCGGCACGTGTTGGATGCTCGCCGACTTGGGAAGGTGGCAGATCTCGATAGTCCAGGGTTGAATAGGAATGTGATTGATTTTTTTTTTTTTAAAAAAAAAAACATGAACTAATAGTATCGTTAGGTGGATGATATTTTATGTTATTATTTTATTAATTAATATTTATTTTTATTTTATAATATATTTATATATATTAAATTTAATTTAATGTATTCATTTTATTAAAAAATTTATGGACATCTTAAATTTATCCATATACGGTAGGTTTGAATTTAATCGGACAAAATAGAAATCTAGAATTTCTTTTTTTTTTCATTTTTTAGAAAGGGGCTAAAATTAAATTAGATATAAAAAATGTGACAAGATATAGGTTTTATACGTCATATCCCAAGAAGACCAAACATCTCAATATATGATGTGAAAAAGGCAACCAATATTGCAAGAAACTTAGAAAAAGAACCATAAAATGCTATCTGCATATACCGCTCAACTAATAAGTTTGGGAATGTTTAGAAACTGCGATTCCAATACTATTGAATACCGGTGATAGGGAGTAGATAAACCAAACAGTGTCTGCCATGTGGCACTTATGCAAGAGCCAAGTCCAAAGTCGTGCTTAGCAGAGACGATTAGCAACAAGTAATGGGACAGTATCACTTTACAACAGGTCAAACAATCATCACTGCGGGATGTAGACCGGCAACAGAATCGATGCACATCCCCAGTATGAGCTTGCTCAAGCACACACAATAGACTAATAACTGCTGTGAAGAGGTCAGGCATGGCTGGTAAAAGTGACGTTGAGAGCATCTACAGCCAAAGATGAGCAAAGTTTGGATGAATCCATTCTCCTTCGCCAAGTAAAAAGCCCAGCTAATGCACATGGAGCCGGCCAATCTGCAACTCGAAGAATGGCCTTCTTTCTTCCATAAATAAGACTTTTTAAATTTGATATTGTCCTTCTTGCACAGTATAAATTACTAGGTGAATCCAATGCATGGTCAATGTCAATTATCATAGGCTCTTGAGCTTGAATATTTACAGGAGGAAGATTCTTTATGCTCCTTGCAATTGATACGCTGCATGGCCTAAGGAGACCGGTTGCCTAATCTCATTCTTAGGTATGGCAACTTGTCGAATAGTCCGTTTGCTCTATCTACCCGTACTTATCTGAAGGTGGGTAGGATTGATACAGTCTAGAGATCGAGCAGGATGACTTGGAGAGATTGCGTCAGATAAATTAAAAAATTAATTCTAAATATTAATTTTTTTTGTTTTAAATAAGTTAATAAAAATTATATATTTCTGAATCGAATTCGAGATTGATTTTATTATGATTTATATCTGTTTCAGATCCACCAGAAGTTAGAGCTTCATTCAAAATGGGCCGGATCGGATAACCAATGGAATGCTGTAACTTGCCACCTGCACTCATTGCAAGTGAGGTAAATCCCATGTTTTCTGAGTGCAATTATATCATGGAAAGGATGGGCTCCCCACCGCATCGGGAGTTGGATGACTCCAACTTTCCGCCCCTGCTTAGTGCGTCATAAAGTTACTTTCGGACCCACGGCTGTCACTCATCGTGCCAGATGGATGATGATATGATCCAAAACTTAACCCCCACCTGTTCTGTTCTCGAGCCGTGCCTTGTCAGATGTCACGTTCTTAGGGCAAAAGTTCATGATTGCCACTGTGGAAAATTTTTAGACCCATTTCACCACCGTAACGTCATAGTTATTACATTTGCAATCGCGTGGGCACATGCTGCGCGTTTCAACAACATCATAATATCGAAACTACGTGAAAAAGAAAATAATAAAACAACAATGACTTTTCTTTGGTAGAAAATAAGAATGGTTTTCACCATGGCCTTTTTGTTTCAGATGTAATAGATGTGACGGCAGATGAAGGCAGAGACTCGGTAGGCTGTTATCTGTTATGTCATTTTTCTCGCGTCGTATTTTTCTATTTCTCGAGTCAAATAGCAGAAGGTGTTTCAATCTTGTATTCTATAGGCTAAGCAACTTAAAATAATGACAACCTAAACAATTTATTCGAAATAATGACACAAAAGCAAAGCAAAAGTTGACCTCGCCCACATGGTTTTGCAAGTCGAATAATTCTGTGTGCACTGATTCTGGGCGTTAACTAGTTTAGCTGGTGAACTTATTTGATATTGATACAAATACTTCAGGTTGGAATCTCTTTCCTCTGAATCCAATTTCGACCCTCCCCTATCCTCTATGTTAATAATTTTAGAAAAAAATGTAAATATCAGTGGCTAATCTTACTAATAAGCTAATGGCGCTCAAAACCAGATATCAAGTGCTATTGAAATCGAGACAGTAAAAGAGTATACTTGCTTCTGGTTTGTAAGTTTTGAACACCATCATCTACAACCCTAGTTATGTGAAATAATGAAAGCATGTCACGACTGTTGATAGAGCGTGAAATTTCGGCATGCATTTACTCCAAAGAACAAAAGGGTGGATTAAAATGAAAAAGCTCGGTCATAATTTTTTTATTTATTTTTTAGTAAATCAAATATATTAAATTAATTAATAAGAATAAATACATCTATAAGAATCAAAAATTAATATTAAAATTAATAAAAAAATAAGTATAAAAACTCTAGAATATCATTCCCATATGGTCCATCACATAAAATGCCATCCAATCGGCAAAATTATTAGTCTCTTTATAAATATATGAGATGTCCCTAGAGAACAATATGTGCATCATTCTCTAACAATCTGATAATAGTGGATGCAGATTGCCATCAGCAATAGATGGATAAGAAAGCTATTTGAGGACCATCATAATTAGATTGCATTTAGTACACCGTTAGGTAATTTTTGAAGATAATGTGGATTGACTTCAGAATAGATTGTCATCATTAAATTATTAATAATATTAATTATTGTATTTGATATATACAGATAATATTGTAATAAAATTATTAAAATTTTGATTAACATATTTGATATGACAATCAGATTATTAATAATATGAATTAAATTTTCAAAACATCCTTAATAATTTTGTTCGAGTACTTTTATTTTTTCTGATGAGAAATGATGGAAGTGGTGTAGATGTGATGATAGTGCGAAAAAGCGACGAGCCGAGGGATATGGGGAATCGCAGGCACTAGGGGATGGGGAGGGAGACAGGCACTTGTGGAGCCATGGGAGTGGTGGGAACGAACATGAAAGAGCCATGAGGGTGGTGGGAGACAAAGGTAGAGAAGCCATAGGTAAACAAAGAGAGATAAAAGAGCTGCAAGTTGGGAGATACACACAGAGAGGATGGGGGGAGAGAAGAAGGTTAAACAATAGATTTGTATGATTTTTTTGAGAGATAATTTTGTTCATAATTTTATTATAATATTATCAAAAAATGATAATCTAGAGAGTCACTCATCTCTAAAGCAATTCAGATCGTCTCTCATGAAACAATCTAGATTACGATCTAAAAAATATATTAAATATAATAATTTAATTATTATATTAAATTGTTAACAATCTATTCAGTTGGCTGACTATCCAACGTAATCTTAAAATCATCCTTTAAATAAATTTGTGAAGCCCCAATATATATATATATATATATATATATATATATATAT
>KE504784.1:59818-71624 GCA_000441515.1 Elaeis oleifera | reverse complement strand
ATATATATATATATATATATATATATATATATAAAGGCAACTATTAGCCTAAAAAAAAAAAAAAAAAAAAAAAGGAAGAAAGATGAGAAGAACTAGGGTTACTTATTCGCAATCCAGATCCACCTAATAATTTCTCGCAAATGTAGAATCCCACATGGCGGACAATGGATGGCCGCAAATGGTTGAATTTGATCCGACGGCACCATCAAAGTCTGTCCCATTATCCGTTCGCCACATTGACCGCCAAGTTGCTATAAACTAGGTAGCAGGTCCATGTCCATTCACCATTGACGAACCTACTCACGAGCCAAATGATACCGTACACTAGGTGCAAGAGTTTGGGTACCTACGTACTTCCATAATTTATAGATTTCTACACTACAAGTAAGAAATTAGGGAGGGAAAACATACAGATTTCCACACTACAACTGAGAAATTAGGGGAGGGGAACAAATAAGCCTTCATAATTTAGAATTTTTTGCTCATCTCCATGTAAGGAATGTCATTTTGTGGCTTTCAATCAATAGTATGAGCCTAGCATGCATGCACAGAATATTATTATTTAACTAGTTACGCGCTTAGTTTTACTTGTTCTAAACCACCTGGTCAAAGAGTAAAAGATTTGATTCTTCTTCTCGCTGCTGAGACGAGAGGAAGGATCTCTTTATAAAATCATAAAAAGGTAATTAAAGAAAATGGGACAAAACAATAATCGGCTTTTCTTGAATCCATAGGCAAAAAAGAAATAATATGCGTTCATGAAAATTAGACGACCATTGTGCTTACCGGAAGTGAGAAATTTCCCAATCTTTATTAAGAAAAGCGAGCGCCTATTTACGTGCGAGAGAGAAGGGAAGATAGCAAAGAGTACAACCTACTTAGAATACACTTACGACTACCGGAAGATTTGGCACCACAAAGGTTTCCCCATAGATTTAATGCCCAGCAACAACATATATCGGACCATGTATAGGGACTCAGGGCAATAAGAATGGTGGATCCTAGATCTGACTACATCCAGAAGCAGCTTATTCCTAATTAATGTATGGATTAATGCTCCTAAGATAAGATGCAACGAACACCAACACACTTAACAGCGCTAGCTCTGAAACAAATGATTTAAAGCCAAGGCTTAAAACATCGCAAATATTAAAAGCGACACAGAGGAAAATAAAGCACATGACCGGGAAAGGGCATAAAATCCGAGACAGCAAAAGCTTTTTTTTTTCTTTCTTTCCTTTCTTTTGATCGTGTGGGAGGTTAAAACTACTAGCACAATATGCAGATACGCGTTCCACCTCTCTCATCACAAGTGCTACCTCAACTTCTCAGCTCCTTGCGATACAAAATAGGCGACAAAATAATGTACAGATGATAATTGAAGAGGCATTTTACTGTAAAGCACAGTAAACCAATTAGGCAAGCATGGCATGCAGCTTGCAGGTCAGAAACAGATAGGCAGTGCATTGCTCCGATCTCAATCGATATCTTCCCGAAAGGCAGTTCTTTGATTTTTATCAATAGCTTATGGAGGTGAAAGCGCACCTTCAATGGTGCCCAATGCCTTCCATGATGGTCATACTCTTCGTTGCATCCAAGATTTGGGTTCACCTTGATTTAATCTTCCACCACAGTGTTCAAGACAAACTAGGGAACACCGTGGTAATGTCCCTGAGAGGAAAATATCAACCATCAGTAAACTATTCCTTCATTTTATTTATACTATTGAGCTAATATTACTCTGCAAAGCTTGATGGTGCCAACGCCAACGAAACAAAATTTCCAGGTGAATAAATATATAAAGTTCTGAACAGAACCAATAGTTCCCTATAATGAATGAAATAATGAAGTTAAAAAAGTTTATAAAATATAAAGATATGAGCAGCAAATGAAGTCAAATTCATACTTCAGATAAGGAAGAGTCATATTCTTCAAAACAGAAGGGTGTCGCATGACAAACTCCTTCCATTCCTCTTTGTTAATTATACCATCCCCGTCAGCATCAGCATCTGCAAAAGTCTGCACAAGAATGAAGCAAGTAATGAGTCAGTATTAAAAAGAGTTTGGAAAAGAAACAAAAGGAAAAGAAATATTACGATTAAAAAGGCTTGCCTTATCTACTATGGCTTCAAGAAGGTCGTCTGACAATTTCAGATCGGACTCCATCATGATAGCAATCACCATTCGCTTAACCTATGAAGGAAACCAAAATAAAGTGAGGATATCTGGAAGCAAGGAAAGAGTCATTTAACAATTAAATGCAAAAAGTTTGTATATGGATGAGCATCAAGAGATGGATAATTATGTCAGGAGAAATTACACTTTTTAGCTGGCACGATAGTGAAACATCAGTTACAAAAGATGCATCTACTGTCTATTTAACTGGGTAATCTTCATGCATCTATTTATGTTGACATAAGTAAATAGGTAAAGACTACTCTTTAGATAAACAATAGGAAAGAACCAGATGTACCACCCATCAAGGTGTACTGATGAATTTCCCGATGGGACTCCAGTTCCATGTGATTGCAACTTGACACACGAACATAGACTCGCATTTTAAGAAATATATTTATTATCAGAATATTGCAACAGGTTCATCACTCACATGTTTGGAAACAGGCCAGTTACTTGGATTATAGCAATAAATATGTCTCTCACATACTCACCAAATTCTTAACCAACTAAAGTTGAAGGGGTTTTAATGTTGATAAATCCTACTAGTTTATGGCATCTAAAAGTCCTAGTATCACACAGTGCCTGGACTCTTATCATGATATAGGCAAATTATTTGTCAGCAAAGTAGGTTTATGTCCGGTAAACTACAATTGTTTATAACCTACATTAATGGCATTCGCTGGTATGTTGACGGACATTAAATATTCTGTTGCAGCAATCTAGAAACAGAGGAAGGCTAAGAACCCAGTGCTTTTCTTACTATTTATACTGGCAATGACTGGATGTACTCAAGTTCAACCAACCTCTTTTATCTCCAGCAATGTAGATAAGCAACTTGTTTGTTGAAATCATAAGATATCCTTTTTTAGATTCAACTTTATTCAAATACTGAGAAATTGGCTTTCAGAAGGTGTTGGACTGTTAAGAAGAGGAGGCTCAAAAATGGAAGTGATAAGGCGATTAGGAGAGAAAACATGAATTCGAAGATTTTACTAAAACTAAAAATTACAATTCCATGATTTTTCAACATTTTTATTGCATAAGCCAAAGACCCTAATTTTTAGAATTGGAATTTGTAATTAAACATGTAAAGTCATTAAATACAATGATATTTTAGTCTTAATCATATTGGTGTCCCAATAATGTTCCCTAAAATCACATCATCAGTTAAAAACCACATGCGGTAGGTATGATTCAAAACATTAAATTAAACAAGAAAATAAGGATGCTTTAATGATGCCACTAGAATGCAATGATCTTGATGCTGTAAAACCTAGGAAGAACAACCTAAGCATGCCATGTAGACTCCATCAAATAATCAACCTACTTGTTCACGCTCAATGTACCCAGTTTGTCTCAAATCATATAACCTGAAAGCGACTGCAAAAGAACAAAAAGGTGGAAATAGCACCGCATAGTCAAAATATATACATTTATATATGCTTTTCATCAAAATTTCACTTCTTGGACCCACGAGAACTTACAGTCAATTTTGTCATCCAGAGGAGCATCTGGATGGAAGACACTGAGTGCATGGACAAATTCCTCAAATCCAACAACACCAATTTCTTTTCATCAAAAAGATCAAAAACCTACAAAGGGGGGAACAAAAACATTACATACTAGCATCATACTACAGTAAAGTTTTCATTGTTCGTTTTGCAGAAATGAAAATTAACCAAGAAATCTTTTAGTAGATCGGTCCTGCATATTTGGGACTCATAACATATTAAGGAGTAAAATCATGTTAGAATCTGTCTCATATGTGATACTATATTTCAATGCATACTGGATGTTTCTGGTATACACATTCTGTTGGTTACTGAACATCTACTTATTGCAATAAATAGACAAGGTTAACAAAAAAATGTAAAACTTAACATCCTGAGGTGCTGCAAATAAGATGATGAACAAAAGGAAAATGATAGTGTTGCACTAACTCTATCAAGAAAAAGATTTTCACCAGATGGAGTCTTGAAAAGTGCTAGCCGAAGTTCTTCCTGCAGAACAATTGAAGGATGGTTATAGGAAGTATAGAACAAATAATGGCAGCAGAGATGAGCAAACCTTGATTTGCTTGAGAAGTTCTTAGTTGCAAGTTGTATTTGCAAAACCTTATCATAAAGAACATAGAAACACCTAGTATGTTGCTTATGCAGCCTTGCAACAGTGCTAGTTATATGTGATTGTCAATAATAATATTTTGCTTCAGTGCATCCATGGCTGGTTTCGCTTCTAATCAGCACCATCTTATTTCTTGACTTAATGCGTTTTTTTTTTTTTTCCTAATAGAAAACTTAATTGCACAGCAGTGTTGATTAAATTTCTAATGAATTAATATTTTAAGAATATCTTTAACATGAAAACTCAACTGCCATATTTCTACACATGATAAATTGTCTGAGAGGCTGGACACTTTCTAGTAATTGCTGTTCTTGATCCGAACACTTTTGCTAAATAACAAAAACCTTTATCTGCAGCAAGATGGAATGAACAATCAAGTGAAACCTATCCATAATAATATTCATGCTATAAATCTTTTCCTATGCATTTTGAACAACTGCATAAGATCCAAGCAAAAAAAAAAAAAAAAACAGAGTATGCCTGAACTATTATTGCACCATTTAATTTTTACACCACATTATCCACAACAAATGACATCACCTAAAATAGGCCCATCGTTTAACACTGAAAGGTACATAGATATTCAGCCAAAAACATAATATTATTTTTAAAATGGGCACCCAAGGTACGCCATACCCCGTGTATCATGTATAAGAAGAAACAAATGGACAAATCCCATGAAGAAATAAAAATTGAACCAAGCCAACATTATGCATAAGAAGAAATGACTTTTTTAAAGTTAGACCCAAATTATAGATCCATCTATCATGTATTACTTCAGATTTATAATAATGTTGTCCAACAAAGAAGCCACTCTCTCACGAGTTGCGAATTGTGGTAATTTTTTTACCAAAAATGCCCCCTAAGCAAGTAGGGTCTTAATAGCTATTTTTAATAGTTAATCTTAAACTATCAAAAATATACTATTAAAAATTACTATAATATAAAAAAGTTGTGGTAATTTAATTTAAAATATATTAATACTTCTTAAAATTACCATAACATAAAGAAGTTCTGGGACACTGAACCCAGCAAATATTTTAAATACCTAATTTGAAACATTTAAAATATGTTTAAATATTTTATATTTAAAACAGCTATTAAAAATTATGGATACGATATTTTTCAGATATTTTACACAACTTTACTAAGGACATAATAGATATTTTATATAATTTTATTAAAATATTATAGATATTTTATATAATTTTTTAGGAAGTCAACATAAGTTACTTTACAAAATATATTTTTGTATGGACCAAACATGTCAAAATTATTTTGTAGGTATATAATACTTGGGCATCATCTTTCAGGGATAAAATTTTTTTTACGAACCAAATGAGTGGTAAGTTCAAAAGATGGTTAAAGGTCCAGGTGAAATCCTAAAATCGGGGGTTCTTCCCAAGGTATAACCTTTTAAGGCTTTAAAATTTCATTAAGAACTGTTTTTCTGTTTATTGAAACCTCACTGTATGTTCTGAATTTCTATCTTTATCCTGCTTTGTAAAAACCTTTCTTTTGCAATAAAGTTGCGACCATCTACCCCCATTGCATTTCAAAAAAAAAAAAAAAGAAATGTAACAATCAAACAGACGGATATATAGAGAGAAAGTGCCTTGTGGATGAGTCCGTCGTCAACGATGGAGCTGCTCAGCCTCTTGTACAGCTCGTACAACGCTTCCACCTCGTTCACCGTAACTATATATATGCGGAAAGAGTCAAGAACTTCCTTCCTAAAGATTCAAGAATCCAGATGTGGAGCAAAAAAGAAGGGAAGAGATCGGAAGGGAGGAGTACAGCAACGGGAGTCATCGGCGAGGTCTTGGAAGGCCTTCTTGCGAGAGCGGTGGACGAGGGCGGGCGGGCGCTGGTCGAAGCAATCCGTGACGACGTAGATGAGCGCCTCCAGGATGGGTATGAACGGGATGAACGCCGCGCATACGCAATTCCCCATCGTCTAAAAAAACTCCGTCTCTACACTCCCCCCCCCCAAAAAAAAAATCAGCGAAATCGAATCTGAAACGATCCGTCTCGCTTTTTTAAAATGTATCTATATATTTAACAAAGCTTACCGTGTGTTTAATAATAGGTTTAAGATGCTTAGGCTTGAGGACAGGGAGGGCTGGGGGACTTTATACTGATTCAAAATTGCCAGGATTGAGAAGGAAAGAGCGGCACCATTTCTCGGCGCCGCAGTTTGCGACTTCCCTAGAAGTTTCTTTGGTATTTACCGTCCCCGACTTTAGATGAACCGCCAAAATGCTCCAACTGGAATATCTGCTGTTCGGAACCTGAGAGTAAATCGTGACCCTTGTTGGCGCAAGGGGAAACCGTCGGTCTCCGCATCAGCGGATGGAGCGCACGATATACTGCAAGGGTTTTGTGCCGTTGGGCCCCGAACACCGTCGATTGATTTATTACATTTTATCTGAGTAATTTGCCGGGTCATTAACCGAATTAAGAAAAGGTCAGATTGAGCTGGCCCCTGTTGGATGCTCGCCACGTGACTACAGCTGATCATGGGCCGGACTTAGATACAGAAGATGCCAAATCTTCCGGCTGCATCTAAAATTAATTTAGGTCTTCATCTTTTTCGATTTTGATATTGACCAAATATAAATTAGTTGGTGAATTCGATGCATAGTCAATGTCAATTATCACCTGCCCTTACGCTTCTATCTTCTCAAAAGTGAGATTCTTTGCGCTTCTTGCAATGGAAGGCGACTGGTGGGGTGGTGCATTATCTCCACCCAAGGCCCACCCGTATTACCTCAAGATAAAGTGGAGCGGGTAGAGTCTCGAGGGAAGTGGAGTGGGTTGAATGGATCGGACCAATAAATTATAAAATTATTTTTATATATAATTTATTTTTTATTTGGGGAATAATTTGTGAAAGTTATATATATTCAAATTGGATTCGAGACAGACATTTTAAATCTACTATAAATTAAATAAAATTTATTTTATTTGGATTGGATTAAATCAGGACGAAATAAATTACCATGGCTGCCCGTTGCAAGTGAGCTGCATTTCATGCATTCTTCGGATGGCAGTTGTACCGTGAAGAGGACTCCCAACTTTTACCCGCGTGGTGCGTCACAAAGTGACAACTTGACCCATGGCCGTCACGCATCGTGCCAAAAATATAACAATTTGATATGCAACATAACCCTCTTGCAAATATACCGTCCTCAGAGACAAACAAGTTCATGATTGCAACCATGTTAGGTTCATGCCATCATCATAACGTCAGAGTTCTTACGTTAGCAATCTTTTGGTTGGATGCATCACCACAATATCATAATATCAATACCTAAATGGAAAAAAAAAAAGAAAGAAAGAAGAAGATAGATTGACAATGGTTTTCACTATGATCCTTTGTCTAGCTAGAGATGTAATAGATGTGACGGTAGAAAGAAGGAAGAGATCGAGTTGGTCGGTTCTCACGGGCATGTCATGTTTATATTTCTCCCCTCTATTTCCTTTTCCTTTTTTTTTTAAGTCCAATTGCAGTAGGTGGTTTAATCCTTTATTCTATAGGCTAAGCAACTTAAAAATAATGACAACCAAATAATTTATTAAAAATAATGACACAAAACCAAGGCAAACGTTATAATCATCATCTTCATCCACAAAGACAGTTTTGCAGGTCAACTAATTCTATATGTAACGATACAGGGTGCTAACTTGTTTAGCTGCTTAATTTATTAGATATTGATACAGATATTTCAGATTGAAATTCTATTTTTAGCAAAATCCAATTTCAACCGGTCCTTCCCTATCCTATATGGTAGTAATCCAAAAAATGGATCAATGTCAATGGCTAATCTTACTAATAAGCACATATGGCTCAAAATTAGATATTAAGTACTATCGGAATCAACATAGCGAGGAGAATATACTTGCCTCTACTTTATGGAATAATGGAATACAATCATCTACAATCCTAATTATGCGAAACCATGAAAGCATATTGCAAGTTTAATGGGCCATCAGAAGAGGAGGCATGGAGATCGTCTTTAATGAAAAAGGATGGATTATGCTTTCTATTATTGTTGTTAATGATGTTGTTGTTGATTATCTTAATAAAATTTGCCACAAATTCAAGTTATAGAAATTACTAATTTAATTTTTTTTTTTTAACCGTTGAAAAAGTGCAATGCCGCTATTTCTAGTTTTATTTCTTAAACAAAAGCATCCACTTAATTAGCAGTTGTCATGTACTAAGTCTCAAGTTCGGGAAGAGTATTGGATGAATAATTTGATGTGATTAGTCAAGATTATTTATGATTAATTTAACAATTATATGCATGTTGCTTGTGAGCTTGGGAAGATGAATATACATCCATGGTTCATTTGTTAATGGGGTAAAGTGGTTGAACCCGACACAGCTCACTTTCAGTGCCAAGTCTTTTTTGAATGCCTGTCTGATTGGACTTAACACGTGTCATATATGTACCCGTCAAAACGTAAGGCGATAAGCTTGGCCCTCAATGCGCCGGGGAGTGGGCACCACTCTGCGCATTAAACCAATAATGGTTCCAGACTGGATTACCACTTTGGACTTGTTGAGCTCGCGGGTAGTATTTTTTCTCAAAAATTATTTTTAAAATAAATTTAGTATACATAATTAATTATGAAACATAATTTATCAAAAAAAAATTATATTTATTGAATATTATTTTTAAAAAATTATATAAATATTTATTATATTGTTAGTAATATTAGACCATATTTGTTGTGGTCAATCTCTTATTGTACCTAGCTCCAACGAAGAGCAATTTATAAAAGAAGTTCACTAACCAGAATTATGCTTGATGGAGACCTCCGATGCTTAAGTCAGTGAAGAATAATGAACAGCAGATAGAATATTCAAAGTAGCAGAGTCTCAATTCAGAAGTGTCATCCCAATACTGTTCATTTATCTCTCTTTTATAAGTAAGTTGTTGGTAACCATTTGTAACGATTAGGCATGTAGGTCCCGTTTATTCCGATATTATGTGATCATGGGGTGGACAGTTAATGCCCACTGATAGTCGTGGTATATAGCCGTTATGTGCTTTTTACGCTGGCGGTTTCTGATATGTCGACTTTATGTCAGCATATTCAGATCGTATGTCGGTATTTGAGATGTCTCGAATGATAATCGATCGAAAATTGACATGCCGACTGGCCATCGATTGAGTTATTATGATTAGCTTGGTCCCGTCAGGGAGTCAATTGAGAATTTCCGACTATATGTTGATGTGACCGACCGATAGTCAGATGTCTGTGTTCGTGTTATCGATTGCTAGTCGGATGATAAGTCTTGTAGTCGATCTAGAATCGGGTGACATATTGTACTTGCATCGGAACCCATTCTGCAATGTAATTTTGGTGGTCCATCACTAGTCGCCAACATACCATCGACTGGCCGATTGTGAATCAGAGGCAGCAGATTCAATTGCTCCAACAGTTGCCCCCCACTCCTAAATCCAAAGTGACCTGACACGTGGTTTGACGTGTGCTAACACGTTGGACAATGGAAGTCATTACGTGTCATCTCAAGCTCCAATTCTGTAGTCGATTCAACTGTAGGTATTAATGATTTCTTCGAAAACCGAAAGGTTTCTAGCCATTTTGTCGTTTCGATGGTCATACGACCATCATTGGGATGTCGATTCGAGAAGAAGATTAGGCGGCCGAATGATCCGATCGATTTGATTCTAACTAGTCGATTGCCGCCATGTGTCAGTTGTTATTGACTCTTAAGTATTCAAGCAGATAGTGATGTCGTGGCATGATCAGGTGCTAGGTGTGTCGAATCATCCGATTAATGGTTGACTTTGATGTAGCTACATGTTAAGATCCAAAACAATCTCGAATTGAGCAAATCCATCCCGACCGTTGATAGGTTCTATATATGTAATGTCGCTTTCATTTAGAATTTTCTGCTTCTTTACTTGTCATTCTCCTGCAACAAAGGGCTTTTTTTCGATGTCAAAAGCTTCAGGGTTCTAGGAGTCTTCTTCCCCGTGTCTTCGTGATCTCTTGGGCATCCCTTAGTTTTAGATTAGGCTTCTCTTTCTCCTCTTCCCTTTTAGTTCTCTTTAATTCTTTTCCTACCATTTTCGATGGCCAATAGCAGTAGGAAGGATAAGAAAAGTTTAGAATAGATGAGTCCCCTCGTGATAGTCGATCGGGTGATGCGGTTGATGATTCTCCTTCAAATTTGGACGTGAAAGTTTCTTCCTTATCCGGATCCAATATTAATCGGCTTCGGAAATAATATCATATTCCGGAGCAATTTTAGCTCTTTGCGTCAGGTTCGGACGATCGGATGAGTTCTCCTCCTCCAGATTAGGTGGCAATTTATGTGGAGGACCTTCGGGCTGGTTTTGCTTTTCGATTTCAGAGTTTGTCTGAAATCTTCTTGATTATTATGATCTTTGTCCTATCCAGTTAGCTTCGAATTCCATTCGGTTAATCATCAGTTTTGCTTTATTATGCCACATGATCTCGACCAACCCTCGACCTTCTCTTTTTTGTGCTTTTTCATTCTTCGTCTTCACCCAAAGCTAAGGTTGGTGGTTCTTCAATCCAAGCAAAGGTCTATCCTTATTCTGACCTTCCTTCGTCCATCTATGGTGGAAGAACTAATTTTCTTTTTTTCTTCTTCTCTACCTTGGGGCTTCCTTCCTCCTGAAGAAATCCAAGGATAAGCCCCAATGAACATAGTTGGGTCGAAGTCATCGATCGAAAAGATTTTTTTGACTGAAAGATATGGAAGTTCCAACGTAACGGGAGCTGTTAACGGAGCAAGCTCTCTACGATGCCGGACTTAGTTTAGTGCTTGCCATAGGTATAGCTTAATCGGTCTTTCATTTTATTTTTCATTTGGCTTCGAACTTTATAACTAAGTCATTTTATCTTTATTTGCAGCTATGCGGCCTTCAGAGCGGATCTCAGCAGCTGATATTCGACAGCACACCACCAAGAAGAGAGCTACGGCCGATGCTGGGCTATCTCATGCATCGAAAAAAGTCGGCCCGATATACAGTCAGCAATGGCAACTTTGGCCGACATTCCATCGGTAGTTGTCCCTAGATTTGGCGTTGAGCCAGTCATAGCATTGTCGGCCCCGACAGTGCTTCCACCAGTCGAAGTGCCTCTGTCCGTCAAGAAACTAGGAGGAGATGACAATGTTGCTGTCGTCGAACCACCACCAGCCAGAACAACGCCAGCCAGTGTAGAGCCGATGGAGTATCGGGCAAGTCCTACGTCCGAAGTAGAACCGACCAAACGGGATCGACATTATCTTGGGGACCTTCAATACCTAAATGGATGGTGGCATCAAGTGATTGGCCACCCACTGGAGAGCGAGGGAAAGTGCCGGCCAGCTCGATCGATGACAGGTCATCGACGGGCTTCACAGAGCTTTTCGACGTTCGGATCCTAATCGATGAGTTAGATTTGGCAAATCCAAAGTTGGCCAAGTGACTCATATATATATATATATATATAT
>KE504784.1:25458-37957 GCA_000441515.1 Elaeis oleifera | reverse complement strand
AGAGAGAGAGAGAGAGAGAGAGAGAGAGAGAGAGAGATTAGGGTAAGGAAGCTACCTTATTGTTCTTGAAGAATAATTATTCTTAAAGGAGATTCATCTACGGCAATCGTATGATTAAAAATCCACCAAGTTCCATCGCTTCTCACATCCATTAGTACATAACTGTTGGGAATGACTTCTACTCTTCTCTCGTGTCAAATAACTTATATTTTTGAAGAAGCTAATAGTGCTGTTGATTGGATGGCAGATGTGATTATTAATCATATAAGAATTATATTATAAATTTTATTTTTATTTTTTTAATATTTATTTTTGATTCATATGATTAGATATTTTTTTGATCTAAATGAGTTTAAATAAATTCTAATGTCACCGGAAATAAGGGGAACCATTTCAGAGAGGAGAACTTCAAAATTTGGAGGAGGGCGGGAAGGAGTCCGCAACCTAGACCGGCTGGTTGATATTGGAGAAAGAGAGAAGAGAGCACGTCTCGGGCGCCAACGGCCGGAGGAGGGAAGGCGTTGGACGAACAATTTGAAATTAAGAGTTTACTCACTACTTATTAGCAAGTATATCAAGAGGCCTTCACGATCGTTATAACGGCTGTTCTTTTATACCAGGCGTAACCTAACATGCTCACCCTCGAGTTACCGGGCCAACACCTAACGCTTGTTTTCTCCCTCTCGGTGACGTGGTTACAGACTTTGGCGACCAGCGACCAAACCCACCGACGCCCCGAACATGTCGATATGACATCCATCCACCTGTCACGAGGCTATGTCTATATGAGGAGAGCACCAGCGAAGCGCCACATAGCAACACTCTTTAAGTTTAACTAGGATAGCTCAATCAAGAAAGACCCAGTCTCCCGAGAGAGAAGAAAAGGAAAAAAAAAAAAAGAAGGCTGATGAGGAACTCTCTGGTGATCGTGGTCACCCTGGTTCTGCTGGCCATAGCACCGAGCCTCTTCTCCTCCCAAGCCTTTGAGGAGGCTGACATACGCCTCCCAATCCGAGGTGGGTAATCTCTCCGCTAGCTCTTTTTCAGAGATCATCATTTTTAACAGTGGTTTGGCCTTTAAGTTAGCTCGTGATGATATATTTAGGCGTGCTAATTAATTAATGTTGCATAGGCTATGGATCAGTAGGAGAGGAGGAGCAGAAGCCATGGCCGTGCTGCGACCTGTGCCTGTGTACGCCAATGGAGCCGCCACAGTGCCGGTGCGAGGACTTCTGGATCAAGTCGTGCGATCCCAACTGCAAGGACTGTGCCAAGATGCCGCTGTTCGTCTATCCGCCTGTGTTCAAATGCCACGACGTGATCACCGGCCAATGTGGCAAACGCTGCCATTAGATCATGCACCAGCTTGTTGGTAGAATAAAATAAGAGCGGAACGTGTGCCTTCTCCTTTTTTGGAACAAATAATTAATGCGTTCAGCTCGTGTCGTATGTTACCATACTATCATCGTATCTAGTTATATGATCTACCATCTATCTATCTATGTGGTTTATTGTCTATACTGAATTGCCTTGGGTCTTGGCATTGGTTTGAAAATTGGGTAATCTATTTTCGAGTGATATATTAGGTTTGCTTGCCGACGCGAGAACTTCTCATCTTGCAAAGGAAAGAGAGTGAGGGTGTTCGTTGATCTTGCCCGAATATAATATCAATCTTTTGAGGTTACACGAGCCCAAAACCATACACAGTATAAGAAAAGTATAATTTTAGAGATGGCTCGTTTGAGATGGCTAAAATCGGACTCAAATATTATTTTACTGACGGCATTAAGACGGTATAGAGACAGTAATCTTCTGTGACGGTCAATTGAGACGGTCTAAAGACAGCGATTAAATTTTTAAATTTAATTGAGTACTAGAGACTGCATAGAGATGAATTGCAGTCGGTTGGACTTTCAAAGATATCTTTAAAAAATGGTTTCAATTTTTTAGCGATATGATTTGTAGAGACGACTACTAGATATGATCCTTTCGATCTTGAATGTTTTATAGAGACGGATTTCTTTTTTTTGGAGATAGGTTTTGTGGTCCGTATTGATTCAGTTTTTGGTATTGGGATGTATATATAGTCTTGGTTCACAAGCTGAGAGAGAGAGAGAGAGCGGAATGAGCGAATCTAAAGTATAATATATGGATTTGAGTTTTATTTTATCTTTAAATGAGCCTCTTTCTCATTTGTTTGGTTTACTTTTTCTCTACTCTCACGCAGCTCTTTTTTTCCTTTCACCGGCGTCTTATATATATATATATAAACAGACTGTCACATCATTCTAATACGAGTGCAGCGCAGCGCATTTCGTCGGCGTCCTTCCCTTTCCTTTCCTTCCATAGTTTGTCTTCTTCCGAAAGGTGGGCAGCACTGCACGCGACTTCAGGCTTGGGGCTTTGCGTTTTGCAGCTACAACAACTCAGCCTGGGTCCCAGTTGCTCTCTCTCTCTCTCTCTCACAAACGTGTGCGCACCAGGGAAAGGAGTTTAAAAAAAAAAATCTACGCAGATTGGGCATATAGTTTTCGAATTTATGTTTCTGAATGCGACTCTAGAAAAGGATGGGATTGTGTGAATTGTCACTGAGAATTTTATTCTCAATCTTTAATTCCCCGATCATTTATATTTAATAGCCGTTCCATGCATAAATATGTACGGAATAGACATAGATGCATGTAGCAATAGTTACCACCTTTTCTTTCATTTTTTTCTTCTTCTTCAGTCAACTCGGTGTTACAACTATGACGCATGATCTCACAGAAGACATGTCATGGAATTTCAGAATAACGCTGTGATAAACAACATTAGCAGCAAGAGCTAGGCAGCATGTGGGCATGATGGCTCCACATGATCATCTTTTAAGCACTGATCTGTCATCTATATGCCTCCGATTAAGTTGCCCTGAATCAAGTTACGGCCCGTGTGGTTTGATGTAAGTGGGTCGATCGGGAGCCCACTTTACTCAAGCGGCCTCGACCTCCTGCACCGAAGCCACTTCGGACCTTTTGTCCTTTAGATTGGGTCAAAAAAAACGGTAACTCAATTCAGCTCCATTCCAAACTAATCAGGCCCCTAGTGTTTGGGTATTCGTTAAGAGCGCCCAAGTTTGTAAGAAGGGGTAGGTTTGGGAATTTAAATAAGGCTTCAAACATTGTGGATTAGGAATCCATGAAGAGAATTGTCACCATATCCGGCCTTCAATTTTCAGGTTCCATTTATATAATTTGTGCAGCCATCCATCTCCAACCTGCTTGGTTTAGCTTTAGAGACGCAGGTCCATGCTTTAATTATCCGACATAAAGGTGCTGATTAATTTTCATAAATTCATTAGCTGTCAGATGCTATTCTTGACAACATCAATAAGCACATAAAAATGAATTGCTTGGTAAAGTAGTGGTCATATTTCAAACATTCGCGCCTCATGCTACATTACGGGTAGCTTGGCTCCGATCTGGGATAGGAGAAAGAGCAAGCAATCTCTCAATGTCCACAATTCCTTTTTCCAAATATAGCTTGCAAAAAATTGACCATTCATATCTGTTGATTTTTTGTATCAGATTCTCAAGGATTAGCCGTAAATTTATTTTGTACAGCTGCTTCATAGGTTAATTTAAAGAAGTAACAGAATGTTTGAAGATATTGAATAAGCTGCATGAAGCAACACATGATGAGAAGAAGGGAGTATTGGTAGCTGCAGCAGGAGAGCTGGACCAAACACTCCAAGAGTTCATATATATACAGTTTAGACGGTGATGAGGAGAGGCTTCCTGTTTTGAAATGTTTGCAATCGATATTTGCTGCATTGTAACAGGGCTATGCAGTGGCAGCTGCAGCTTCTTCAGCCATTTGTGACACTGGCAGGAGGGTGCAGATGAGGTTACGGTCCCCATAAACATTATCCACACGCCCTGATAATGACAACCAAAAGTATTATCTCTGCCATTACTTCAAGTATGGATGAATTAGTTTTTTCATTCAGACTATAGAGTGAAGTCCAGTACCTGTAGTTGGCCAGAATTTGGAACCTCGGAGCCATGAAGCAGGGAATGCTGCATATTCCCTCGAGTAGGGTTTTGTCCATGCGTCGCCCATAAGCAGGGATGGTGGATGAGGAGCACCCTGCACATATATTTGATTCTCTTATATTTTCTGTAACAACATTTTTAAGTGAAAGGAACTGAAGGAGTTTCTGCATTGATCCTGTTATGCATGCACTGATTTTGTCTTACAGTAAAAGATTTAGCAGTGGGGAAATATTATAGAAGAAAATAAATAAAACATGTTATTCTAAAATAATAAATGCACTAGTGCAGCTAGCTAAAAGAATTTTAAGCGAGTGCATTGATGCTGCTACATGTCTTTACCTTCAGGACATTGTTACTAATATCAGCTCTACCACTTTCAATCTCAGCAATTTCTTCCCTAATAGAAATGAGAGCATCACAGAACCTGTCTAGTTCTGCCTGCAAGAGGAATTAAATATGCATTAGATATAAAATGTTAATGAAGAAGAGATGAACTTGACAGAAGAGAATAGTCTTCCAACAATACTTTGCTTTCACTTTCGGTGGGTTCAATCATGAGTGTGCCTGGAACTGGCCAAGACATTGTGGGTGCATGGAATCCATAATCCATAAGACGCTTGGCAACATCTTCAGGCTCTATACCAGCAGTTGCCTGCAGTTAAGTCAAATCTTAGCAAAACTCATTATCAAGAAATAGAGGAAGATGAAGGTGAACAACCACATAATTGTTGGTATAAAGCACCTTATAACCCCTTAAGTCCACAATGAACTCATGCGCAATGGTTCCATTTACTCCACGGAAAGAATGGGGTAATGATTCTGCAACACCAAAGTTTAACATTAAGGATTAAATCAGACCGACTTCTCAGCAGGTGGGCTATCACTGTAAACTGAAGCTACCTATTGACATCAAAGCATGGACAGAATAAATGGATACGAGAAGGAAAGTTAAGATACCTCCAGACGCTTAACCATGTAGTTTGCATTCAAGATGGCAATCTTTGATGCATCAGTTAGGCCCTTAGAACCCATCATAGCTATGTATGTGTATGAAATGGGCAAAATAAGTGCCGATCCCCAAGGTGCTGCAGAAATAGTACCAAGTGGCTGAGCCTTTTCAGGTGGTGGTATTCCACCAGTTGGCACCTAACATTACAAGAAGGGTAACTGTTTTAGATCTCTTGAAAGAGTCCATGATAATCATCTTTTTCCACATGATATCAAACGGACAGAACCTATGACATCCAAATCATATCATATGCATTTCTATTATGTGATGTGACAAAACTATATGAATGTGAGAGAAGGATATTACTGTTTACAGCTGTTACAGTTAATGGTC
Organism: Elaeis oleifera; assembly: GCA_000441515.1. Classification (NCBI taxonomy): domain Eukaryota; kingdom Viridiplantae; phylum Streptophyta; class Magnoliopsida; order Arecales; family Arecaceae; genus Elaeis; species Elaeis oleifera. Next base: position 32,584 of record KE504784.1, on the reverse strand, counting down.
TTCAAACTGTCATGGAACTCCACCTCAGAAATGTGCCATAAGATCATAAGAAATGCAATAACGGTAGAAGCATAGGTATAATTGCAACAAAAGTCATCAATTTTAACAACTGCGTGGTATGCTGAAGCCACATTAGAATTTCAATAATCAATACAACATTGTCCAGTAAAAAGGATTGCACAAATGAAGATAGTGCCATAAAGACTGCAGCAACCAGCAAAGTGATGCTCAAAACTAATATATTCCACAAAGACCATATCTACAATAAGAAACATTGATCTGAGATAAAAAATTATCATCATAAGAAAGCACATTAATGCGACAATTTCAAGGACCACAGAAGAGAAACACTACTGTTAGCATCATGAAGCATATGGCATGTAAAACAGATTTAGACAAAGGTACAAGGGAGCATATATTTAGAAAAGAGGAAAATTTAGCCGAGAAGAAAGAACAAAGAAGTATATAGAAAAACAAATCAAGTATACAAACATGTAGGTGGGAGACTTCATCAACAATTTTCAATTACGAGTATGAGCTAGACCAAAGGGCTGCTTGGTTGCCTCCATTTGAGCCTCAGATGCTGCACATGTTGCAGGTAGACAAGTCTAGGTGTTCGGTTGCTTGCAACTGGGTCAGAGTAGACAATTGAATTGCACCCTAAGGCCCTTCTGGTGCATCCAGAAATGTAGCTAAAAATGGCTTCATCCCTAGAAGCAGGTTCCAGATGCAGCCGTAAAGCTCTATCATCACCTCCTTCTCTCTAATAATCATATGACAATAATATTATCATGATTATAATAATAACAATTATTGTAATATTATCATAATTCTTATTATAACAGTTATGATATGATAAAATAATATTTAAATCATAACTTCATATAGTAATAGATAAATTATATATAAATATAATATAATTATGATTCGAAGATATACAAATATGATAATTATTAGTAAGAAGTATGATAATAATTATTATAATATATTTATTAACAATAAAATATTATTAAATAAAATAATTGATCATTATATAAATTGATATTATATTATATTATATACTATATTATGGTATTATATATTATATTATATTGTATGACTATCGTAGTACATTAATTATATTAAACAACCAAACACAGTTTGTAGTTGCATTTTTCAGAGCTACATCTTGATATGCATGCAACCAAACAGCCTCTAAACCAAATCAGATGAGTGATACAGAATCAATGCAGCCCTCACCAATTACATCCTTTCTTCGAGTATAGGTATGTTAACATTAAAAATAGTAATGTTCAACATGGAAATTTCTTGATGAATTTGGTGCAAGATATTACAAGATGTACTCATTAGAAGGATAATGAGCAAATGAGTCAGAATAGGCAATTTTTTGGACACAACGAGATATGTAATATGTTATAAAATTGACATGTCTTAACATAATATTTAAGTTTTCAACTTCCAAATATTAGTCAAACAAAGTATCTTACCACAGGATGCGACGGTAAAATGGTGCCAAATGTTCTTCACACCAATAGGACCCATTCCAGGACCACCTCCACCATGTGGGATGCAAAAAGTTTTGTGGAGATTAAGATGGCAAACATCAGCTCCAATCCAGCCAGGGCTTGTCAAACCAACCTGTATACAATATAAACTTTTTGGCAGAAAATGGGAGAAAATTTCTAAAATATACTCTGCAAAGGAGGGGCAATGCAAGCTCTTTCCTTTAAAACATACAATCATACAGCAATACCATATGATGACCCCAATAAGAATTCCTGACTGTCATGCACAACAACCTTATTTGCAAGTTTAATTAGTAGAGTGGTTTGGAATTATTACTACCAATTTCCCCTAATACCAAAATTGTAGCTATTGTTGAATCATTAATCAAGAAATTACACCCATGTATATAAGATATAATCAGAGTGCATATACCTATCAGGAGTTCTGTTTAAATGAGAAAAGAAACAAACCTGTGCATTCATGTTAGCTCCATCCATGTAGACTTGCCCACCATTATCATGAATAATTTTGCAAATCTCATCAATGCCTTCTTCATAGACTCCATGAGTTGACGGATAGGTAACCTGAAGAAGTTAATAAATATCATAAAAGTGCCAGTGGCTGTTAAAAACTCCATAGCATGCTCTTTAACCTTTCAAAATGAGCATGCATCAATGAAATCCAATATCATTTTAACCTATGATGACAAGATTGAACTACCATGCAGTAAAATGCTCTTGGCAGCTGCACCATCAAATATTATGCAAAAGTTATCATTACACATCAGAATATTTGCATCACTACCTTTGCAATATAAAGACCACAAGCATAAAGATAACAACAATATAGATAAAATGATTTTTAAAGAAGAGACACTATTTCCTTATAAATTGTAAATGGAGAAGATGCAGCATTCATACCATCAGAGCAGACAAATTGTCTTTATGTGCTTCAGCAGCTTTTCTTACTTCCTCAATGTTAATATTACCCTTGGAGTCAGTTCCCACAGCCACTATTTTCATTCCACACATAGCTGCACTCGCAGGATTTGTCCCATGAGCTGAGACTGGTATGATGCAGACATTCCGATGGCTTTCTCCCTTTGCCTACAGTTTGTCACCAACAAATATACAAATATCCGAAACAGATGAAGACTTAAACTCTATATCTTCAGATGATGAACAATTGAATATGGTAAGCAATTTGATGATTCAAACATTCAGAAACCATACCATATGGTAAGCACGAATAACCATGAGCCCTGCATATTCTCCAGCAGCACCAGCGTTTGGTTGCAAAGAGAAGGAATCAAATCCCGTGATTGTACACAAGAGTTCACCCAAATCTTTGAACATTTCCTTTAATTATTGAAAAATTAAATGGATTATGTCAAAAATTCACATTTCCTACAGATTATGATGAATTTGACATGGTGGGCATTAATCATCAGGGGGAGAATTCTATTACCTGATATCCCTGAGCCTGTTCAGCTGGGGCAAATGGGTGAATATCTGCAAAATTGGGCCAAGTCACGGGCATCATCTCTACGGTAGCATTCAGTTTCATGGTGCAAGACCCAAGAGGAATCATGCTGTGGCATAATGAAAGATCTTTCGCTTGTAACTTATGCATGTATCGGAGAAGCTCATGCTCCGTGTGGTACCTGGAAGGCAAAGAAACAACTATAAGGGCTCCTGAGATACACCATGACAACTAGCAACATAGGGAAAAGGCTCATACGAATGGAAGATTGGGTGTGTCAGATACGGGCTATCTCTAACAAGCCCACTTGGAATTGCTGGTTGAACCTCAGGTGCAAGAGATGCAGCAGTAAAGTTTACCTGAGAATTTGAACAAATATAGGCTCTTTTTCCACTATGCAAAGAAACAACTTTCATCTTAGAATTAGTATGCTGTTCAGCAAAAACTACTTACAGGCTTGCCACAAGCAAACACTTTGAACAACTTGTCCACATCCTCCAGCATTGTAGTCTCATCAAAAGACACAGTTATCTACAGTGTTACAAAACAATTATATCATAACCAGCAACAACTTACGGGAAGAATCATACATACATCTCTAAGGAACCGACTCCTTCAATTAAAGAGAAAGTGGATAGAATTATATACCGTGTTTGAGTCCACAAGCCGCAGGTTCATTTCATTCTTGTAAGCCTCTTCTACAATCGCCTTTGCATCAGGACACGTAACCTTCACAGTGTCAAAGAAGGGAAGCTCTTGGACTTTCACGGTTCCAATTTTCTTCAGACCATGTGCAAAAGTACAAGCAAGACCATGAACCCGATCGGCTATGGCCTTCAGGCCTTCAGGCCCATGGTACACGGCGTACATTGCAGCCATATTCGCAAGCAACGCCTAAAAGTCGGATTTTCCAATACAATTCTTTATCAGCAATCCATCAAATGAATGAATCAAAAGTTTTTGATATCAACTGGGCAAATCAGCAAACAAATCCCAGACCTGCGCAGTGCAGATGTTGCTAGTGGCCTTGTCCCTCCGGATATGCTGCTCCCGGGTCTGCATCGCCATCCGGAGCGCCGGCTTCCCGCTGGAATCCACGCTGACTCCGATGATCCTCCCGGGCATCATCCTCTTGTACTCCTGCGACGTGGCCAGGAACGCCGCGTGGGGGCCTCCATAGCCCATCGGCACCCCGAACCTCTGCGCCGAACCAACAACGATGTCGGCCCCGAGCTCGCCCGGCGGCTTCAGCATCGTCAGCGCCAGCAAATCCGTCGCCATCACGACCTTCACCCCGCTCGCATGCGCGTTCTTGACGAACTCCCCGTAGTCCAAGATCTCGCCTTCCGTCCCAGGATACTGAATCAGGACACCGCAGATATCGTTGGAGCGGTAATCGAAGTCCTTGAGGTCGGCGACGACGACGTTGAGGTCGAACCCGCCGGCCCGGGTCTTGCAGACGTCGATGGTCTGGGGGTGGCAGTTGGAGGCGATCAAGAAGGTCTTCTTCTTGCCGCGCTGGATGTTGTTGCACATGGCCATGGCCTCGGCGGCGGCGGTGCCCTCGTCGAGGAGGGAGGCGTTGGACATGGGGAGGGCGGTGAGGTCGGTGATCATGGTCTGGAAGTTGAGGAGGGACTCGAGGCGGCCCTGGGCGATCTCGGCCTGGTAGGGCGTGTACTGGGTGTACCACCCGGGGTTCTCCATGATGTTGCGAAGGATGACGGCGGGGACGAAGGTGTTGTAGTAGCCCATGCCGATGAAGGACTTGAAGACCTTGTTCATGGAGGCGAGGCGTTTCATGTGGGCGAGCATCTGGGACTCGGTGAGGCCGGCGTCGAACTTGGGGAGGGTCATGGGGGCGATGCGGATGGACTTGGGGACGGTGGTGTCGATGAGAGCGTCGAGGGAGGGAAGCCGCAGAGCTCGGCCATGCGGGCCTGGTCGTCCGGCGAGGCCGAGTTGTGGCGCCGGGGAAGGTGTCGCTGGGGCGGAGCGACTCGACCGAGATCCACCGGAACTGATGGCCGGCATTGCGGAAGGGGGAGGGGGAGTAGTCGGCGGCTGCGGGGCGGCGGGTGGCGGAGTTCGCCGGGAAGATGGATGGCGCGAGGGAGGAGAGGTGGCGAGGGGCGTTGGCCGCCGGTGGCTGGGATGGCTTGGATTGGGAGATCAGACGGCGGAGGATCGCCCGGCAAGCTAGTTTCGAGCTCGATCCATTGGTCGAACAGTGATAAGAGAGACAGAGATTTCTCTCTCTCTGTTGTGTTTCAAAGGACTCAGGGGCGGAGGAAGCAAGAAGAGCTACAGGGGTCCGAGCCCCACCTTGACCTCCTCCGACTCCGGCGGCTACGAGTCCGAGTTGTTGTTTGAGGCTATACTTGTGGTATCTGGTCTCTCTAACGGTTGTCTATAAGACTGTAATGTGGCGAAGCAAATGATGCGGGAGATTCTGGCAATCTTGATTTCTTATTTTATTTTTTTTAATAAATTAAAATTAAAATTGACAAAAGAAATATAATAATATTGTTTTATTTTTTTAACTGTTTTTGAAATTAAAATAAACGTAGTATAATAATTTATAGTAAATAGAACAAGCCAACTAATGCCGATAGAAAGGATTAAAGAAAAGGATATAATTTTTGAATTAATTTAATATAAAAGATTAAATTTGATGCAACGAGCGAAGACTGAGGCATTGAAAAACATAGCTCCTAAAATTCTAAACTAATTAACTAAAATAATTAATAATTTTTCAATCATTTGAATAGAATTTGTCAAATATAGTAGTAAATTTTAATGATGGACGAGCACAACTTTCTATTATTAATAACGTATATGCATATTGAATAAAATTATTAAATAAATAAAATAATATAATTTTTAAATTCATACGAGCTAATAAAAACCAAGAGATATGATAAAGAGGAGAAAATACAATACATTTTGAATTGAATTCAATACAAAGATGATTGAATTTCATGTAATGAACAAAAATATAGATGCGAAAAGTTATTACTTCTCATATTCCAAGTCAGCCAATCAAATAATCAATAACATTCTAAGCTCTTGGATATGAAGTCAATCAAATAAATAATAAATTTAAATAATAATCAAGCAATTCATTAATACCTACATCCATGCAATGAACGAAGAATACTACAAAAATTGAGATTTTATTTTACATATAAATATGGTAGATATTTAAGAGTAAAATTATAAAAATCAAGATATAATATATTTCTATATTATTTTTATAAAATTTATTATTATTTAAATAATAAAATGAGAGATTCTGATTTTTTATTTTTTAAAATAAAAATTCATATCTTTTATTATTATCATTGATACCATCATTATCATTGCATCGTTATTTATTTACAAACTATCATCTCCACCACCATCATCACGCTTTCATCATTATAAGCATCATTTTATACCATCACCATTATTATTTTCACCATCACCATCATCTCACTGCTACAATTATCTCTACCATTACTATCTTCATCACTTTCCATCTCTATTGCGATACTATCATTATCACCGTCCCTACCAGATCACCGTAGTTTTTATTGTCTCCATGGCATCCTCGATGCCCTATTACTACAACCATTTTTGTCACATTACTAACATCTTTATTGTTGTTTTAATTATCACCACCCACGGGGCCATTATCTCGGCCATCATCATCGTTGCCCACAATCATCGTATTATAGTTTGCAACATAAATAACTATATCAAATATACATATATTGTTGTTCCCAAAAAACATGCATATATTTTAAATTAAATAATAACCGAATAAAAGTATTCTTTATTTTAGAAAATGAATAGAAAATAAAAGGTTATATCAAATGTTGATTTTTTAAAAATCTAGATCCGGGAGGTGGTTTTGGTTGGTGGGTGGTTGAGGTGGGGCACGAATGCTTTAGAAAATAGGAACCCAGCTGATGCGGGAGAAGTGGACGGTTAAGGCTGACGCGGTGGGTGATTCCCATCTGCACCGTAACACGGCAGCATGATCCACTTATCTTGGAACGGGAGGCGTAGCATCGCAGACAGACAGGATGAAGTTTGGGTGGACGCGAAATCATCTGAATACCGTTTCTTTTTTTTTTTTTTTTTTTGTTCTTTT
>KE504784.1:12392-25438 GCA_000441515.1 Elaeis oleifera | reverse complement strand
AAAAGAAAAAAAAAGAAGTGGAGGAGACGAGAGGTGGCCGTGGGAGGGGAAGGGAGAGAGGACAATTGGCGAGGAGGGGAGTCACAGGGGGCTTATCGCTATCTTGGACCTCAGAAAGATGGGAGGAGGTAAAATATGACACACTTCACCAGGAGTTGTTTTTCTTTTCCTTTTTTTTAAAAAATTTTTTTATGTGATTCACACCATATGGAGTTGTTGAAGGCGTAAATAGAGTCAAGTGCAAGGTTGAGGAGTTAGCTCTCAGTTCGCTCGCCTGCTGGTGCCCGCCGAAAATAATCTCTGGGAATTTGAAGAGGTCCAAAGTTCGGAATGTCTTTTTCATCACCAACCACCACCAAATTTTAGATGGAAAGATACGGAAGCGGTGGATTTGATAATTAGATCAGTCCAAAGGAAGTGAGACCTTCCGTTCACGATAAAAAGGTGGGATCGATCCCTCCCATTTTCAAGCAACATAAATGCGCCCTTCCTATCTTTAAAAAATATATTATTATTAGCAAAATGTCACATGCTGTTTTACTCGCATAAAACCCAACCATGTAACCATTAGCACCACAACAAGACATTGGCACTCAGCCAAATCATCGTTCACAAAACGTTAATATCCCAAGCCGATAACTTACAAATTCCTATTGGGCTTCCGATTCGTATCATGCCTCTATGCATCTTGGAAGCAGATTAGGTGTCCAAAGCATCCCAACCAATGCCTTCCCTCAATTTCTTAATTACCCGTAGGCATGTCTGACACAAATGGCGGATCCAAACACCCAGATCAGCCCGCCCTCTCTGACTCTTGCTGTTGGGTGCCCACTCCCTCAGACAGAACTGCGATCAAGCCATCTCTCACGAACAAGCAAATGATATCCAATCAATTAAAGGTGAAAAAAATGGTTTCCACCAGACCTGACAAGTGGCCTCGCTTCTGCGCGCAAAATTATATCATCCCACAAGTCCCAGTTACATTGTGTCCAATGCTGGTCGAGTCAAGCTCTGGTGAGTTTTCTAAGATCTCCGTAAAGTTAAAGTAAATCCTTAGCCATTGAAAACGTTAACATAGTAATGAAGTTCAATGAAGATTCAATGACAAAGCAATTATGTAGTAATTTAGCTCAGCAGTGTCTATGACTGCTACCTCATCTCTTCTAATACAAGCCTTCTGTCAAAGCTCGCATTAGACTCCTGGGAACCACTTGAAGTAGCAGCAACGAACAATATGGAACACATTCCCCAATCAAGATAGAGATCTTTATCAAAGCATATAGATGCATGCGTACATAGATACATACATGCATAAAAGCACATGCACATCACATACATACATAAACATGCATGCATGACATACACACACACACACGCATACATACACACGTACATGCGTGTGCACACACATACATACAAACACATGCACACACGTACATACATGTATGTATATGCAGTTTGAGTATCATCTCACATAGTTTCATAAGCAGCTCACAAGATATTGAATCCATATTTTGAAATGCCATGACTTAAAGCCAATGAAATGAAAATCCTCTTTTAAACATTCCTGTCATCTATTTGCACTTCATGAAACTTTCAACATGAAATTCTGCATGATGATGTTCTAAGCTGAATTTTAACATTTTTATGTAAACAACAGAAGCAAACAGGATGGTGACAAACAATGACAATGAGTAACAGCGACATAAAAATGTGACCAATAATATTTGAGAGTTATTTGTCGACCATACCAGCATATAGTAATCATTCCTTCCAACCAATTTAAGAAAATCAGAACAGTACTGCTAACATGATACTTAATGGTGTTCTGCAATAGATTGGAAAATGATATGGGCCCTCCAATGTTTCAGATATATGCAGAAAGCAATAAAGTAGAGCTCCCTTGAGTTTGAATAGCACCAGCTTTTTGAAACAGGTTGCCTGGCGATGCATTTATATTTACGTGTTGGAGGAAGCAAGAAGCATGGATGCCCATGTAATTCGTAATAACGTTAGTTTTGTGCCCGCATATTGCGTGCAGATTCTAGACCACATAATTTATTATTTTTAAATTAATTATTATTTAATAATAAATAATAAATAATAATTTTAAAATTAATATTGATAAATAATATTGTTGCGGCCAACTCCTTATCGTCTGTCGTCAGTATCGAGCATCTGCAAGACAGCATCCACACTGATCGGATTGGTGCCCGATGGAAATCCTCCGATGCTTAAGTCAAAAGAAGTTGGTGAACAGTAACTTTGATTGTATGAAGTAGCAGAGCTTTGGTCCAAAGTTGGCTTACCCGCACTGTTCACTTACCTACCTTTTTATAGGTGATTCTGGTGTAACCGTCGAGCACGTGGTCCCGCTTTTTATCGCGCTAAATTGTCGGGCCATAAATATAGAATTAGTGGAGCGTTACTTCCCTTAATAGCTGCGACACGTAGTCGATAACTGTTTGTGACGGTTATGGTATGTTGAGTAGATTGCCGACCGTACGTCGGTGTAACCGACTTTATGTCGGCAGAATTTATGAGCGACCGTCGGCTATTAGTTCTGTCATACCGATGCATGCCGACGATCTAAGTTGTCCGCTGTCGATCGGTGGTAGTCGAATACTAGTCAGTCAACCGATCTTAGTTGATTAGCCGACAGTAGGTCGACGCAATTAGCTCGGTCAATCGATGAAGAATCAGAACTATCTGTTCAGCCGATGCATAGTCGGAGTCGTAGTGACCAAAGTCAGGGGTCGGTCAGTTTACCCCAACCGTTGCCCCCCACTCTCAAATCCAAGGTGAGCCGACGTGTGAATTGCCACATAGTTTATCACGTTGGACGAAGAGAGTTCTGTCGCATCGAGTCCCGATTTTGATGCCGTTTTCTACGAGATATGGGTGATCGGCTACTTTGTCGTGTTGGCAGGTACAATCGTCTGTCACACTGACCAGTCGATTCGATATCAGTTATCAGTGTCAGACGTCATTTTCGAAAGTCGATTCGACGTCGGACAATATGATTTTGATAAGTAGATTTGTGCCATGTGTCCGAATATTATTGGGTCAGAGTTGTTCATGCGGATAGAGGTGACATGGCTTGATCTGGGGCAGGTGCATCGAACCGTCCGATCAATGGTCGATCCAGATATTGCCATTTGTCGTCATCTGGTAGATCTTTGATTTGACCGCTTTCATCTCGACCATTGAGGGATCCTATATGTAGGGTCACTCTCAACCAAATTTTTACTTTTCACTGTCTTTGGTGAAGGGACTCTACCGGATTGTTGCCCCAACATTCGAGATTATCGCTTCCAACTTTCAGGTCAAGTTCGTTTTCTTTTTGAGTTCTTTCCTCTAGAATCCTCGTCTTCTTTAGAGTCGCTCTTATAGCTAGGACTTCTCCTTCTCGAAACGATCGGTCGAAGAATCCGACTGACTAATCCCGATCGAGTCCGGAGGTGGAGGTCTCTTCACTTTTGGGACCGAACGTTGAGCGGCTCCAGGAGCAGTTATATATTCCGAAGCAGTTTCAACTTTTCGCCCCTGGAGCCAATGGTCGGGTGAATAACCCTCCTTCGGGCCAGGTGGCTTTCTATGTCGAAGATCTTCGACGGGTCTTTGATTTTCGAACTCGAAATTTATCCGAAATATTTTGGATTATTACGGACTTTGTCCGACTCAGCTAGTACCGAATTCGGTCCGATTGATAATTAGTTTTGCTTTATTGTGTTGGATGTTGCCGACCATACCTCGTCCTTCTCTTTTTCGAGCCTTCTTTGTCCTTCGACCTCATCTGAAGGCCCGACGGTGGTGGTTCTTCAACCCCCAAAAAAGTCTATCTTTTATTATCGATCTTCCATCGTCCATTCATGAATGGAAGAACCAGTTCTTTTTTGCTTTTTCTTCCCTTCCTTGGGGTTTTCCTTCTCGTTGGGGCGATCTACGAACCGGTCCCAATGACAATAGCCGAGTAGAGGTCGAAGATCAAGAGGACTTTCACCGACTAAAAGACATGGTTGTCCCGAAATAGAAAGAGCTTGTAACCGAACAGGCCCTTTATGACGCCGGCTTTAGTTCGGTCCCTCGTCTAGGTATAGTATAGTTGGTCGGTCATTTCTAACATTTTTTTTACTTGCTGAATTGTACCGACATCCATTGTAATTGCAGCCATGCAGCAGAGGATGCGAGTGTCAAACGCCGACATTCGTCAGCACGCTGCCAAGAAGAGGACAGCGTCTGAGGCCGGGCCTTCGCGGCCGTCGAAGAGGTGTCAAACACCAGCTCCAGTCGATGTTTCAACATCGACTGTGGAACCCGATGCTCCGTCGGCATCGGTTCCCGAGTCAGTCCTGACATTGTCGGCCCCGACAGTGCTCCCTACTACGTCGTCCGAGGAAAGAGCGACAAGGGAACTACCGAAACAGCTTCGATAGTCCCACCACCTGAGGAGATTCGGACTGAGGCAGGAGAGCCCGAACAATCTGCGGCTGCACCAATTGCTCCTTCAGTTGGGGCACAGTCAAGCTCAAGCTTCTCCTCGCTTTCAAACATGGGGCCGCCGACAACAAACCGGAGGAAAGCTCCGGTGACATCGATGGAAGAAGTTGCATCGGAGGGCCATACGGTTCACTTCGACCTTCAAGTGCCTGTCGATGAATTGACCCTGGTCAATTCTATTATGGCCAAGCGACTGTGCCAGGCTACTCTTCTTCCGGCTGATCGGGAGCATCGGAGGAAATGGTCGGTGGTCGAAATATTTTCGTCCTTTTATCCGACGATCATCGAGGTAAGTTCTTTGATAGACTCTTCTTCTTCTTCTTCTTTTTAACCCGACTTATCTTCTGTCTGTAGTTGATCCACGACATGTCCGACCTGGAGGCCAGCTACATGAAGTTCAGCGACATCCGTAGTGCATGGAAGAATAAGATGGCAGCCGTCGATACTGAGAAAGTGGCTGCACTCGAACAACTTAAGTTGACGGTGGAGCGAGAAGCCAAACTTCAGGAGGAGGTTTCCCGACTAACTGATGATTTGGTATTCTCGGGGGCCAAACTTAAGTCGGCTCATGAGACTATTTCGGCTTTTGAGTCATAGGTCAAGAGCAAGAAGTAATCTATCCACTAGCTTCGATGGGAGCGAGACGGATGCATCGAGGAACTCGAAGTCGAACATGAACGTCATCGGGCCAGCCTGAAAAGGTTGGCACTGGCCGAAAAAGAATTGTCCTCCACTCGAGCCGATGCTGACCTGACAAAGGCGGAAGCAAAGTCGGCAAGGGAGGCATTGAGTCGGGCAGTCAAGGATTTTTGAGGTTCGAAAGAATTCAAGAAAGAGATCCTCGAAAGTGACTTCGCCTCATACTGCATCGGATATGAAGACGGTCGAGATGTGGTCAAAAAATTATATCTGAGCCTCGACTTGAGCAGCATCATCCCTCCAGGATCGAAAGATGGGGTTGCTGAAGAAGAAGCTGCTCCGACTCAAAATGAAGCACCGATCGGGTAAGAAATCGTTCAAATCGATGATGCTACCTCCGAACAGAGGAACAGGAACGGTGACGAAGCTTAGTCGGTGTATTTTACCTCTCTTTTTTTGTAGTCTGATACTTGTAGTCGGATTTCGGTCCAATTTTGTAACTTTTTGTTGACAATGAATAAAAATATTTCTAAGTTTGAACTCTTATTTTTTGGAATGTCTGCAATGTAAAGTAACCACCGAATATTGATCGGTGATCCGATCATTCGATAAGACTCGTAGAATATCCGTTAATCCCGTAGTCCTCGACGTATTTTGATGGTAAGTCGAATATCTAATACCTAACACTTGGTCGGGATTGTACGTCGGATCATTTGATAATCGATGGCAAGCCGAATATCCTTCGACTAGTTGTAGCCATGTCGATATAATTCTAATCCGACTTTTGGTCGTTTTGACATTTTCGTTCCGCTTAGTTGGGATTAAGTCGGCATATTAGTCTCTCGACTATAGTCAGCTTTTACAATGGAGAGCCAACATTGAAAATCGAAGTATAATCGATAGTACGATTTTTACAGTGAAAGCCTGTGTGGTCGATGTCGGTTGAGATTGTAGTCGATATGTTGATAAAACTTGTCAAAGACTTGTGATTTTGAAATTTTAATTGTATTTTAAATAATATACATATCGATGACTTTATTGATGATACATCTTCAGATTGTCGGCATTCCATATTCAGAAAATCGCCAATCATTCGAGGGTTTCTAGCCGATATGCGTCCGGTCTAAGAGTTTCAGATATTCTGTACGGTCCTTCCCAGTTCGGGGATAGTTTCTTTGATCCAAGGGTTTTGAGATTTCTGCCTTTCTTAAGACTAAATCTCCTGGTCGGAAGACCTTCGGCTTGACTCTTGCATTATAATACCGGGCTATCCTTTGCCGATATGCAGCCATTCGAACTTGAACTTGCTGTCGGAGTTTTGGAAGGAGATCTAAGTCAGCTCTTTGATATTCGAAGTTGCTCGGTTCACTATATTGTTCCACTCTTATTGATGACAATCCGATCTCGAGTGGTATCATTGCTTCTACCCCATAAGCTAAATTGAAGGAGGATTCTCCGGTCAGTATACGAAGAGTCATTCGATACGCTCATAAGATCGATATAATTCTTTCACCCAGAGGCCTTTGGCTTCATTCAATCAGATTTTTAGCCCGTACAGGATTGTTCGGTTGGTTACTTCCACCTCTCCATTTGACTGTGGATGGCCGACCGACGTAAGTTTGTGCGTAATATGAAACTTTGCATAGAACTCTCTGAAATTTTGATTGTCAAATTATCGATCGTTGTCGATGATGATGGTGTGCAGCAAATCGAATCTGTAAATGATGAATTTCTGAATGAAGTCTTCCATCTTGCTTTCAATGATTTGCGTCAGAGGTTCAGCTTCTACCCATTTGGTAAAGTAATCGATGGCGATTACTATGAATTTTCTCTGACCAGATGTTGGAGGAAAAGGATCAAGTATGTTGATCCCCTATTGTACGAAGGGTCATGGTGTTACAATTGATGTCAACTGACTAGCCGGTTGATATTGTATATTTGCATACTTTTGACATGGTTCACACCTTCGAATGAGTTCGCTGCATTTTTTTTAATGATGGGTCAATAATATCCTTGTCACAGGGCTTTATAAGCTAGAGACTTATCCCCCAAATGATTTCTGCAAATCCCTTCGTGCACTTCTTTAAGTGCATAGTCAGCATCTGTAGGTCCCAAACACTTTAGCAAGGGGATAGAGAACGACCTTTTGTAGAGATGACCATTCAGCATCACATATTGAGAGGTTGTCCATCAGAGTCGTTTAGCCTCCGAAGAGTCTGCAAGAAGGATCTCATCGGTCAGATATTGGACGATCGGATCCATCCAGCTTGGTTCGATAGTGAGCTGCAATACTTCCTCGACTTTGTCAATGCTCGATTGTTCGAGACATTCGACGAATGTCCGACCCAACGAGTTGAAAGCAGTAGTAACCAATCATGAAAGTATGTCGGTCCGAGCATTTCGGTTCTGAAAATATGAAAGATCTCAAAATATTTCAAGCTCGCTATAATATCTTTCACCTTCTGAAGGTACTTCATCATAGTAGGGTCTCGGGCTTCAAATTCACCATTGACTTATCCAGCAATCCGTTGTGAGTCAGTGAAGACCTTTAAACTATCGATCTTAAGCTCCTTGGCTATCTTCAAGCAGGCTAAAAGTACTTCATATTCGGCTTGATTATTTGAGACTTTAAAGTTGAACCGAAGGACATATTCAGTGACTACCCCTTCGAAATTTGTGAGTATAAGACCGGCTTCACTACCTTGTGCACTAGATGCTCCATTAATATGCAGCACTTTGGTCGACCTTAGGTTGGGGTCGAGAGTCATAGCCTCCTTTATTATATTATCATCTGTATCTTCTGACTTATTGTCGGATATTGTACATTCTGCGACAAAGTCAGTCAGAACTTGTGCTTTCATGGACAGTCATGGACGATATTGTATGTCGAACTCGCCAAGCTTCACTGCGCACTTTGCCATCCGATCTGACGTATCAGGTCGATATAAGATCGCCTTCAACGGCTGATCTGTCAAGACCATAATTGGATATGCTTGAAAGTACGGACGAAGTCATTGTGCCGATATAATTAGGGCGTAGATCATTTTCTCTGTTCTTGAGTATTGAACTTTGGCATTGTGAAATACTTTGCTGGTGTAGTAGATCGATCGATGGATTCGATTTTCATCCTCTTGGACGAGCACCGAACTAACCGCTTCTGTTGAAGTCGTCAAGTAGCGATACAATGTCTCTCCGATCTTTGGTTTGTAAACAAAGGTGGAGAAGCCAAGTAGGTTTTCAAGTCTTTGAAAGATTGTCGGCATTTATCCGATCATGAGAAATTCTTCGTCTGCCGTAAAATTTTGAAGAATGGTAGACATTTCTCAGTCGATCTAGAAATAAATCAGTTGAGCGCGGCAATCCTTCCGTTGAGTTGTTGTATCTCTTTCTTTGAACTTGGGTGCTTCATATCGATAATGATCTTTATTTTTTGAGATTAGCCTCGATTTCTCATTGTGAAACAAGAAATTCAAAAAAATTTTGGATGTTACTCCAAACGCACACTTGATCGGGTTTAACTTCATCTGATGCCGTCGGAGTGTGCCGAAGGCTTCCTCCAAGTTCCGAACATAATCTAAAGTTTGGGGACTCTTCACTAGCATGTCGTCCATATATACTTTCATGTTTCGTCCGATCTGTGCCTTGAAGATCTTGTTGACGAGCCGTTGGCAGATAGTATCGGCATTCTTCCGACCGAAAGGCATTACTTTGTAGCAGTATATGCCTTTGTCGGTCAAAAAAGCCATGTGCTCTTCATCTTCTGGTGTCATGCGGATTTGATTATACCAAGCGAAGGCATCCATGAAGCTCATTAGTCGGTGGCCAGAAGTCGCATCAACTAATTAATCAATTTTCGACAATGAGAAGCTGTCTTTCGGACAAGCTTCATTCAGATCGATATAGTCGATGCAGATCCTCCATTTTCATTGGCTTTTCTTACCATCATCACATTGACGAGCCAGACGGGATATATAGCTTCTCTAATGAAGCCTACTGTGAGGAGTTTGTCGATTTCTTCATCAATGACCTTTTGTCTTTCAAGAGCAAAAGGTCGCTTCTTCTGTCTCACTGGCTTAACATTTGGGTTGATGTTAAGTCGGTAAGTTATTATTTTTGAAGGGATCCCGGACATGTCGATGGCCGACCAAGCAAAAATATCGGCATTGGCTCTGAGCAATTTTATTAATTATTGCCGCTCTGAGTCGGATAGCTACGATTCAATTTGGATCATTTTCTACGGTTCTTCTTCTTTTAATGGGATAGAAATCAGTTGTTCAGCTGGTTCACCCCTCTCCTAATTCTCTCTTTGGTCCAATTTATCAATGGGCAAAGAGTCTTCAGGTTTATTATTTTGGGTGGAGACAAGGAAGCAGCGTCGGGCAAGTTGTTGATCTCCACATATCTCTCCAATCTCATATTTCGTCAGAAATCAGACTAATAAATGATATGTCGAAACCACTGCTCTCAGAGCATTAAGCCCAGGTTGTCCGAGTATGACGTTATAAGATGAAGATACTCGAACTACCGTAAACGTTATAAAAATAGTGCTCTGTTGTGGTTCGATTTCAGCAGTTAAGGAGAGAGAAATTTCTCCTTCCACTGTGACAGCATCTCTTGTGAAGTCGACCAATGGAGTCAAGACTCTTCTGAGTTGGTCAATCGATAGTCGCATTCAGAAGAAAATCGAGTAAAACAGAACATCAGTTGAACTTCCATTATCTACAAGAATTCTTTTACATCATAATTTGCTATCGTTGTCGAGACAACAATAGTATCATCATAAAGAGTCTGAATTCTTCGAACATCTTCTTTCGAAAAAATTATTACATTATTGAGTCGTCATCATTTCGCCGACTCTTCTTCGAAAGTTGCCCCCAATTTGATCGTCCGGAGATCATATTGATTACCCATACAGTCGGCTGATTATTTACAGCTTCCTCAGTTTGTGATTGAGGTCGTCGATCGGCAGGAGGTTGTGTCGGTGGATCTCTCTGGTACTTTTCGAGGTAGCCTCGTCGAATCAAGATTTTTATCTCGTCCCTGAGTTGAATACATTGTTCGATATCGTGACCATGATCACGATGATACCGACAATACTTCCTTCGATCGCGGTTCCTCGACAATGCTTTCATCGGTGGAGAGTGTCGTAGGTATTTCGCTCCTTCGATTTTTATAAGGATCTACGCACGAGAAACAGAAAGAGGAGTATAGGAGTCATACCTGCCGTAACTCGACTTTGGACTCCGTCGTCGGGGTGAAGCTTACTTATTAGAAGATGGCCGACTCGATTCGATCGGAGCTCCTTCCTTCTTCTGTTTCTTCTTCTTCTGACCTTTGCCTTCTGCCTGACGTCGGTCAGAAGCTCCTTCGTCTGCGCGCATATTTTTGTATGTACGCTCTAGAAGTTCGGTATAAGTCTGAGAGAGAGTCTTGTCCAAAAAATATACGAATCGATATCCCCTCAGACATCTTTTCATGGTCGATATAGCCATATTTTCATTGAGGTCCCTGACCTCAAGTGTGGCCGCATTAAAATGGGCCATAAAATCTCGAAGTGTCTCTGTCTTTCGTTGTTTGATTGAGAAGAGACTGTTGGAGGTTCGTGATAGCCTTCGACTAGTGCTGAAGTGAGCCACAAAGAATGTTCTAGCTGCCTAATGGAGTATATGCTTCCCGACTGAAGCCCGGAGTATCAGGCTTGAGCAGTTTTTGAAGAGTTGCCAGGAAATCGATACACAAGAGAGCGTTCGTGAATTGTCATGAGAGCTTTATAGCTCTCGAGGTGGTCCATTGGATCGGTGGAACCATCATATAGCTCCACTTGCGGCATCTTGAACCGAGATGGGATCAGTTCATCCAAGATGTGCCGAGAGAGAGGCTGGACGATGTGAAAGTCGTAGTCGTTGAAGGACTTCCGACCTTCCACCTGAAGTTGGACGAGTCGGTGGTTGATTTTTTGAAACTTGCGCTCATACTCATCGAACCAACGCTGCTGAGAAACTTCGGGGGTAGAACCCCCCGACGAGCTTGAAGGAGAAGTAGAAAGTGTCCGCGGTCGTTTTTCTTTCTTAATACGGTCGAGATGGGAAGAACAGGAACACCGCAAATGGTGGGCGGTACAAAAGAGTGCCGAGAATGTCGCTGTTCATCCCGACGAGAGAGCTGAGACAGCCACTCTGAAGAAGGAAAAGGTGATCACCACGGATGGCAGTGGTTGTGCCTGGACGGCACCGAATGTGCTGCCGGTTGTTCTGCTGGCGGCTGCTGCTGCTGCTGCTGCTGGGTCTGCTGTTGTTGGAGGCTTTTGACTGCCTCCATAAGAATATTCATTTGCTGCACGAGTGTAGCAATCTGGACGTCCGTGGTGATCACGGGACGTGAAGAACTAGACTCTACTACTGGAAGAGGGGTGGAACCTCTTTTCTACGGAAAGAGTGTCTTGCTGATCCGGTTGCAGTCGAGCATTGGGCACTGATTTTCGTCATGACGAAATGGTGTCTCTTTCTGCCTCCTTCCTGGCGCGCCAATCTGTTGCGGCCAACTCCCCATCGCCTGTTGCCGGTATCGAGCACCTACAAGACAGCGTCCACACATTTCGGATCGATGTCCGATGGAGACCCTCCGATGCTTAAGTCAAAGAAAGTTGGTGAATAGTAACTTTGATTGTATGAAGTAGCAGAACTTTGGTCCAAAGTTGGCTTATCCGTACTGTTCACCTACCTCCTCTTTTTATAGGTGATTCTGGTGTAACTGTTGAGCACGTGGTCCCGCTTTTTATGACGCTAAATTGTCGGACCATAAATATAGAATTAGTGAGGCGTTACTTCCCTTTAATAGCCACGATACGTAGTCGATAACCGTTTGTGACAGTTATGGTATGTTGAGCAGATTGCCGACTGTATGTCAGTATAACCGACTTTATGTCGGCAGAATTTATGAGCGACCGTCGGCTATTAGTTCTGTCATGCCGACGCATGCCAACGGTCTAAATTGTCCGCTGTCGATCGGTGGTAGTCGAATACTAGTCGGTTAACCGATCTTAGTTGATTAACCGACGGTAGGTCGGTGCAATTAACTCGATCAGTCGATAAAAAATTAGAACTATCTGTTCGGTCGATGCATAGTCGGAGTCGTAGTGACCAAAGTCGGGGTCGGTCGATTTATCCCAACAAATAAATATCATCAATAATGAAAAAACTTCTTTCAATCAATATCCAGTCATTGCAAATAACAATTTCATGAAATTCAAAGCGGTAAATCTATGGTAAAATAACAACTTATATATTTGTCCATATAAATTTTAGTATCAATTCAAATTCTCAACTACATATAATAATAATAGAATGAACGATGAACAACCGTCAATGACTTGCTGAACTCCAATTTAATTCAGATGAATGAATTTTAATTGCAAAAGTATAATTATCGATTTTATGGGCTACAATACAATGTTTAGCGGCAACGTCATAGCAAAATAACATCTTCTATATCTGTCCATCCAAATTCTGAATATCAATCCATATTCTACGCTACATACAATGGTAGTGGAACGGATGATAACCAATCATCAATGATTTGCTAAATTCTATTTAATTTACATAAGTGGGCTTTAATTATAAAAATACAACAATATAATACTTCAATAACATAATTTAATTCACATGAGTGAACTACAATTCAATACTTTAATATCATAATATCTCTTTCTATTTTCAACACGTGCTTTTAAAATTCTTTCAATATTTTAAATATATAATATTTTTTACACACACTCTTTATTTTATGTTATGTGACATACCAGAGATGTATTTTGATCCACATGACATTCATAGATGATAATTTATTACTTATATGGACAGATTAAATTGATGATCTATTTTCTCACAGTTTTTACTTCATATATATAT
>KE504783.1:1080935-1094523 GCA_000441515.1 Elaeis oleifera | reverse complement strand
AGATCTCTTAGATCCTATTGCATTCACTATTTATTCGTTAGTATTTACACTCGCATCTATATACAAATGCTAAAGACCGTCAATCAAGAAAGCACGTACTATAATTTATTTCAAATAAATTGAACACATATCTTTATTGAATAAAATTATAATTATCCTATGCCAGCACAGAGATAGAAATCAAATTTTTATTGGCTACAGATACATAATTACAGTCTTTCAAAAATAAAGTAAGTCCTAATGGTAGTCGCAAAGGGTAGGTTTTGACGGCCACACCAGCAATCCTAGCTCCATTGCCAACCCGAAGAGTGATCTTACCTTCCTCAGTCCCCTTCTTCAAGACTCTGCATAGAAGTGTACAAATGAGCACTTGAACTAGAATCAAGAACCCAACAAGAAGAAGAGAAAATCGTTAGATTAGTTCAATAACAAGCAATTCAGATGTACCTTCAGAAGGTCCATCCTTCTTTCTGCTCTTGACAGTCGTCAAATAGGTCGGACAGTTCCTCGTACAGTGGCCTTTGACATTGCAATGGAAATATTTTTTTTATCATCGACCTTCTTCGGAACCTATTTTTTGGGCTTGGCCTCATTCTACTACTTCTTTACGTGCTTTTTTTCTTCTTAAAAGAAGACTTTCTTTTATAGGAAGCTCGCTCCACAGCGAGAACTGTGCTCCTTGAACTCTTCAAGGTGTCCTTTGCTGTTACCAGTATATTCAATAACTCAAACAAAGTAGCATCGATTTTATTGATATGGAAGTTTATGGTGAACTGTCCATATGAATCAGGAAGAGACTAGAGGATCAGATCCACCTACAATTTTTGTCCATATTCATCCTGAGCATCTGAAGCTCCTCATGTCCTTGATCATTGTCAGACAATGATCATTGACAGACTGCCCATCACACATCTTTGCTCTGAAAAGTCTTTGAGAGATCTCAAAGCAAGCTGTATGACTCTGCTCACCATACAACTCTTGCAGGTGAGTCAGTATTTCTCTGACAGTCCTCATATCTTCATGCTATTACCGAAGATCATTGGACATGGATGCTAAGATGTAACACTTTATCTTATTATCTTCATCCATCCATTTCTCATGTGCAGCTCGTTGATTAGGAGATGGACGAGTAGGTAACACAGGTGCTTCCTGGTCAAGGACATGGGTCAGCTTCTCGAAGCTGAGAATAATTCTCAAATTTTGAAGCCAATCTTTGTAATTGATGCCAGTCAACCTATTGGTATCGAAGATTCAGGCTAAGGGGTTTGTACTTGATATGGTTATCTATAGAGAAAATAATTTCTACTTAGATATTTATATTTATAAGATTGTTTATTCTAGGAACTTTAAAAATAAACAAAAGCTCCCACTATTTTCTCGAATCTCCTAGACTCCTCAGATGGAGAAATGAAAACCTATACGCCATCAGTTTCAAGTGAGTACTGTGGTCCATTAATCTATACACACCTCACCTAACAGTTATTGGTGAGTACAAACCAATAAGTAGATAATACTTTATCCATTTCTTCACTAAGCAAGATGCAGTGGACTTGGTCTCTAAGTCCTGTGGCCTCACCTAACAGTTATGGGTACATTTCTTAGTTAAGTCAGACCCATCGTTCACCAGCGGGTGCAAAGCCATCATTGGGACCCTCACATAACGGTTATTGGGCCAACCCCATCTCTAACTCAAGACATCAAATGTCAATAGAGTGGTTGTACTTTTTCGATGCAACCAAACCACTGTAACCAGCTAAGAACGATCAACGTCAGGAAGGCACCCATATCTTTACAATGATGGAAGACCTCTAGGCTTAATATTTAGTGAGGAGATTTAGGTTTAGGTTTCTTCTAAATCAGTAAATCTGATATTCGACTGATTATATTCGGATCAGCACATCAATATGCTAACCATCCTAATCGGCATAGGTGAACTCAAGTCAACAAGTAACCTAATACGAAACTGAATCTTTCAAGATGGTCAGGTACGTTAAGATGCATGGGGATCCCTCCGTTGCTTTTCTTAAACACCAATCCAAATTAGTCAAGTTAGACAACAGAACCAATTAAATAACCATCATCTAAATACTTGCCTTAGACATCAAATTGATCGATTAGAATCGATCAGATTAACCTATTGAAATGGGTCCGAATTACTGAGCTAAATTCGATCTTGAGTCAATCAACTCACATCAAAATATGAGTCAATGCGACCAACTACAACTAAACTTAACTTTGAGTCTCTTTGATCTAATCCTAATCAGCCATCGATTAGGTTCAATCAACTACTCAAAATCAAAAATGTATTCTAGCTTGATCTAATCAATTAGATCCTAATTGTAGTTTGATCACTTAGAACTAATTTATTCAATTCATACCCACATACAATAATATAATTTCAGATCTAAAAATAATTTTTAGATTATATTTTATTATATGCATTAGTGGCTTATGATCTTGAAAGTCTTTTAGATCTAAACCTAATATCATATATCAAATACATGTAGTTTCAGATCTAAATTAAATATGCATTACATATACATCAAATTCCAGATCTAAAACTAAATTTACACATATCAAATACATATAAATTAGATCTAAAATAATTAAAATATTTTAAAATATTTTTTTCAAAAATTGATTCACATTAAACTAGGATAATCTTTACAATATAGGAGGTAAACCCTATATCAGGACAATCTTATATCAGTTTAATGTGAACTTTTAATTAATCAAATTTTAGATCTAAACTCAAATTAAATATACCATATATGTTAATTTTTAGATCTAAAAGATTGATTTAACTACTTTAAAATAATTTTCAAAACTAATCAATCTTGTACTAGGACAATCTTTGCAATATAGGGATAAATCTTATACTAGAACAACCTTATATCAGTACAAGATTAATTTTAAATCATTAAAACTTTCAGATCTATTAAAAAATTAGATCATATATTTTCAAAGACCTATAGCTCTGATACCACTGTTAGAAAATTGGATAGGCAGCATATGTAGATTTCAAAACTTCTTTTAAATGCAGCAGAAAATAAAGGGTTAACCCTTAACCTACATGCATAAGATCAAATCTAATCCTATCCAAGCCTAGGAGAAAGACATATATATAATCTAAAATTTAGAGATAAGTATGAGATTGGATCTTAATATCTTGACACGGGTAGATATTCACCACTACTGATGATCACGGATTCGTAGATGCTCGAGCCACACACGTATCTGGTCTCTACTGGTATCCACCGAGATCAACCTCAAACTGATCTCCTCATAAAAAATTCTTCTTCTTAAGAAGAATCTTAGCCTTGAGACCTTAGATCAATATCTTGATCTGTACTGCGGGATCAACTCCTTGATCTGCAGCCTTCTTTTTCTGCTCCTCATTCTTCGCTCTCGAAGACAAATCACTACTACCTCTTGACATGTGGAAAGGGGATGCCTAACCCTTGGGCTTGGAAGAGAATAGAGGGATGAGAGGAGGCATGGAGAAGGGTGAGGGAGGGGTTTGTTTCACACAAACTTTAATTCCTAAAAACCCTAGAGACATTCTCTTTATAGGCAGTATCCTGACTCATAATAGGAATCTAATTATCTTAACAAGGTAGATCCTTATCTCATAAGAATTTTTATCTTTTAATCTGATTTATTTCAATAAAATAGATATAATTGGCAAATAATCAACTCCTTTAGGTCGGTACAAGAGGCGCCTCAAGGAATATAAGTCAGGTAGTTGGGGCGTCAACTCTTGGCACCCCACATTAGGATTTCTTGCCATATGAGAGGGGGTATGGCCCCACTCTCTCTCCTCCACACCAAAACATAAGAAGGGGCGAGCCCCACTTGCCATATCTAGGGGGTTGGCGCCCCTAGTTTGCCATAAAAGAAGTAGGCGCCACCCAATCTTCCATCTATTCCACATGCACTCTTAGAGATAATAAGAAGATAAAGAAAAGATAATGTTAGGATAATTATGCCAACTAATTAACTCAATCAAATCTTCTTGGGCTCACAATTACCAGCCTAATTAAATTTAAATAGATTTAGGTTAGGTTCAAGGCTATGGACTTGATCAAATCGAAGTCCCGAGAAGAATTAGGTTTAACCATGTGCTAGCATGGTTCTCATAAACCTTATAGAATTTTAATAAACCTAACCCAATAAGAACTTCATAAGTCCAATTGATAAATTTGAGATTAAATCTCTTAATGTGTGATCCCATAGGTTTCATTCTATCTGGTAGTAAGATATATTATGATCTCCATCATAATATCATCAAAACTCTTTTCGATGGATTAGAATATTTTCAATTCTATCTTTCGAGGACCATCGATCATCAAGATAATGTCCGATGAGTTTCACAATCCACCAGTGACATCTAGTAGTATGTAGTGGTAATCCAATAAAATGAAAGAATGAACCCCTAGATACAGTTATCGTATAATTCAGTCTTTCTATCATGAGTCTCGATTTGATGAAGGTTATGGAGAACTCGTCAGACCCCATTGTCAGTCATATACTAGATTGGCTCAATTCGAGTTCATTTGTGAATTTCATAAATTTTTTTCAGTATTCACACATACTTTGGCTAAAGACTATTTGAAGTCAGTCTCGTAAATCGCATAGGACTTCTTCTTTTCTACCAAGATCGATAGATTTCATCTAGATGTATCCTACTCCAAATAGCGAACCTGAACCTACTAAAGCCAACATATACAGCAAGGACTCGAATGGCTAGGGTCCAAGAGAACGTGCAGTCAAATCCAATAGCCTCGCTGCAAAAAGTCAATGATATCGTAGGTCAAAGGATCACTCACACCATTACAGCATCAAAAAGATCACTGATGAGTGAGTAGGCATTCATACGATTCTCGTGTTGGTTATACTCAGTGGAAGTTATTCTCTAACAACCACCCACACCTTCACCCCAGTGTCCCTATGCTGTAGACTTGAGACTTATCTGTCCACAAGGATGGTAAACCATGCATCAATCTCAAATGGATTGATTACTATCCTCCGTGATGATCCTTTGATCGAAAGTATTTAGAATTAACCACTAATTAATGTATGTCTCAAATTTTAACACTTTAAGAATATACAAAACTCATCTTTGTTAATTTTTAGGATAAATCATAGACACATAAATATGATTAAATAAAATACTCTTTATTGATAACAAAAGATTACAAGTATAAGTTTAAGCTTCGAAATTACATAATGTGTCAGACAACAATTGGCTTCTAAGGTACAAATCTAACACTTAGGTTGCCTTGAAATCTTAAAGAATAGAAGGCACCATTCGATCGATTTGGACACAAACTGATTGAGCACCGCTACCCATCCAATGAGGCTCTGAACCTCCTTTATGGTCTTCAGAGGACTCATATTCTGGATAGCTTTGATCTTCTCTGGATTGGCTTCTACACCTCGATTTCCAACCAAAAACCTCAGAAACCTTCCTAAGATTACACTAAAAGCACATTTTGTCGGATTTAGCTTCAATTGGTATCTTTGAAGTGTGGTGAAGTCTCCCAGAGGTCATCCACATGGTAGGATAAAGTCTTATTTTGATGAGCATGTCATCCATGTAGACCTTCATATTCCTGCCGATCTGATGTTCGGACATTTTGTTCACTAGTCATTGGTAAGTGGCACTTGCATTCTTTAAGCCGAAGGACATAATCCTATAACAAAAAGATCCCAATTAGTAACAAAGGTGATCTTTTTCTCATCTTCAGGTGCCATCTAAATTTGATTGTATCCTGAGAAGGTATCGATAAAGGTGAGGAGCTCATACCCCGAAGTAGCATCTACCAACTGATCAATTGAGGGCAAAGAGAAGCTATCCTTCAGGCATGCTTTATTTAAATCTCTGAAATCTATATAGACTCGCTACTTACCATTAACCTTTTTACCAAACAATATTAGTAATCCAATCAGGATAAGTTACTTCTCGAATAAAATCAGCCTGGAGTAGCTTTCCTACTTCTTCAGCCATAGCCTTTTGTCATTCAAAGATGAAATTTTTTCTCTTCTGTTTGACTAGATGATAGGTAGGCTTGACATTGAACCGATGTACTACTATGGTGGGTCGATCCCAAGCATATCCGCTAGAGTCTAAGCAAAGACATCCACATTCTCCTGTAAAAGGAACAAGTTTTTTTCTTATTTTTGGGTTTAGTTTGGACCCGATTTGCATCATGTGTTCTAGATTCCCATCGTTTAATGGGATCATCTCAAGATCTTCTACTGGCTGCCCTCGTTCTTTAGTAAGATCGTCACAGGTATCCAATCCATCGATAGGATAGATTTTTAGTTGCTTGGTGTCCCTAAGTGTGATAGAGTAGCATTAGCATGCCAATGCTTGATCCCCCGAACTTCACCGACCTCCTCATGGGTTGGGAACTTTACCTTAAGATGATAAGTATATACTACTATCTAGAGGACATTCAGCCTAGGATGTCCAATGATAGCGTTGTACGCAAAGGGTGCCCACACCACTAAGAAATCCACTTGGGCCATTGATCGATGAGGGGTCTGGCCAACAATCATAGGTAATGTGACTACCCCTTTGACAGGTATTGCATTGCCCGTAAATCCAACTAGAGGAGCATCTAGGCATCCCAAACATTCAGGGGGTATTTTCATCTTAGAAAAAGCATCATAAAATAACACATCCATAGAACTTTCATTGTCTATCAGGACACGACATATAAGATAATTTTTATGTTAAGAGTTACAATAATCGCATCATTATGCGGATGCAAAATTCTCTGAGCATCTTCTTTGGTGAAGGTGATGGGCTCTTCGATTTTAGGCTTCTTAGAGGATTTAGCTTCTTCTTCATCTCAAGGCCGATGCCCTCCGGCTATTATATTGATGATCCTGATCGGAGGTCGATCTTCTGGAGGATCTGGTCGATATTTCGATTGCGAAGGGTCCCTTCAGTGCTCCTCATGATGGCCTGGGCAATGCCTGACGAATCGGTCCAAACATCCATGACAACAAGTTCTTCGATCTCATCCTGAAACTAAATACAGTCTTTGGTGTCATAGCCATAATCACGGTGGTAGAGGCAGAAGTTATTCAAATTTTGATGCATGGGATTTTTCCTCATCCTTTGTGGCTGAGAATTTTGTTACGTACCTCCATGAGGACCTGCGTTCTAGGGACATTAAGAGGAGTATAG
Organism: Elaeis oleifera; assembly: GCA_000441515.1. NCBI lineage: Eukaryota > Viridiplantae > Streptophyta > Magnoliopsida > Arecales > Arecaceae > Elaeis > Elaeis oleifera. The sequence continues at coordinate 1,087,322 of KE504783.1, read as the reverse complement.
TTAGTGAATTTTCTAGGTGGAGATGGATACCATTTTCCAGCTGAAGTCTGTTGGTGTCCCTTAGGGTGGTTTGTGATTGATTGTGCCTGGGGGAGATCGGACTTGCTGAAAATCCTTTTCTAAGTCCCCACTACTGGGACTTCTCAAGCTCTTCTATCTCTCTCTCTTTAGGGGCCCCTTCGGATGCAAGTCCACCTTCGAAGACTTCATCATTGTGAGCATATTTTTTTGCTCTAGCCAACATCTCTGTCAAGTCTCGGGGATAAGACTTCTTCAGAGAATATCGAAGGTTGTTCTTCAAAATTTGCTCTTTAAAGCTATCATTGTGATTGACTGATCTAAGTCGCATACTTCCAAAATGGCTGTGTTAAAATGTCCAAGGTATGATCAAAGAGACTCCCTCTCTCTTTGCTTGATGTTAATTAAGAAATCAGACCCCTTTCTTTGTCAGCGACTACTGACAAAATGGGTAACAAAGAAGTGACCCATCTGGTCAAATGAGGAGATTGAGCATGGCTTTAGACTGGCATACCTATGTCGGACCACACCTTTAAGAGTAGTGGAAAATGCCCTACAAAGCATAGCATCAGCAGCCTCATGGAGGAGCATTATCACCTTGAAACTTTTCAAGTGATCTACAGGGTCCATTGATCTGTCATAGCTCTCCAACTGGGGCATTTTGAAGTGGTGAGGGAGTGATTGACTCATAATTTCAATACTAAAAGGAGGATCAGTGTTGTAACTATCGTCTCTAGTGGGGGTTCAATTTTGTAGAGTCTGAATCATTTGTCTCATATCTCGAAGCTGATGGTCATCTTCTACATCCCTATTAGTGTAGGCTTTGGCATGAAGAAAGTAAGTCCGACCTAGAGTAGAACCATGCTCCGAATGAGGACTTGGATCATTGAACATCAAGCTCTAAGCCTCTTGGGCAACTTTGATGAGTTCGCCTTTATGGTTGAGTTTGAGGATGTTCAAGCAAAAATGCGACAAGTGATGAAAGGTTGTTTGTTGTATCATCCGCACTGCCGCAGTTAGATTTTGGACCTACTGAACTAATAGGTTAAACTGATCCATACCAATGATCGCTCCAGATGGTGGAGTGATTGATGGTCGGATCTCCCTCGGGGCATATGTTGAGGGTCAGGTTGATTGTCTATCAGATGAGAAGTTACTACGTTCGATCAGCAAAAGATGCTCCTTTGCATGGCACCATAGCAACTTCAAGGTTCTCTCCTCCTGTGGGGGCCGGCCCTTCCTCTAGCGCCAATTTATTGTGAAAGATTTCTAACCTTGCATGAAAATAGCTGGAGCAAATGGAAGACCACCGGAGTGGCGTTCTTGCAAAACAAGTCCGATCAGAATGAGCTTCGATGAGGACCCTCCGATGGTCAAATCAGAAATCTGGCACAACAGAGGAGAGGAAGAGAATGGGAGAATAGAAGTATTTTTTGGGATGCACACACAAGTGTACCTGGGGGTTACTCTCTTACCTCTACTTATAGGAAATTAATGATGATGAGCCATATAGATCATGTCAGTTGATAAGTTGTTCTTCGTTCATTGTGCAGCTGACAAAAGGGAGCGACATGACATAAGCTTAATAAGCACGTGGGTGACACACCCTAACTTGACATGTTTAGACAAAGGTCATTATTAACCCTTTGGCCCATCCGCATGGTGGTTGTCTGCGGTACGATGCCCGATCTCTTCTTGGACACTGAAGTCGAGATTCCAATAGGAGTCTCTACTATTAAATGGAGGGCATCGGCCAAAGAGGGGGATCGACTGATTAGCTAGAGTTCATCCATCTACCGATCAGTAGGGATCGAGATCGCCAGCGGTGATACAGACATCGGAAGGCTTTTAACAGGGTTCTTTTCAGAAGGTCAATATTATAGCGGCCAATCTCCTAGAAATGGTGGGTTGTAATAGCAAAAGATCTCTGGTCTGATTAGGGATAAGGATTGGCTAAGAATTCTAGAGAAGAGTCGTACCCTTTCTAGTTCAATACTCGGTGCCCTGAAGTTACTGTGGGGGGAACCGACTACCATACAGTTCGATAAGGTATAAGAATATGTGGCTGGGTTAGGGGATCGATGCCGCCACTTTAGCCCAAGTCCCTTTAAGGAAGGTCGAGGTGGAAGGTGAAAGGACAAAGGGTCATTACAACTGTATTCTGTCGCATGGAGCCGTGTGAGGTATTTAAATACCTCTGATAGCAGCCATAAATTGGCTTGGAGTGCAGTTAACCGTGAAAGAGGTGGTGATAAGACATGGTATACGATAGGTGAGTAGAGTGACAGATCGAGTGACAGAGCCTTTTGGATCAACATGAGGGATCGTTAGGTGCTCTTTTGCTTGAATTCCATGTAGGGACCGAGGGAACATGGCAGCACTGAACTCCTATAAAGGGGATCAATTCTATCCAACAGTCGATGAAGGTGGGTTCTATTGCTGAACCCCTATGGAGGGATCAGTTCTGTTCGACAGCTGACGGAAGCGAGCTCTAATTGTAGTAAGGCATCTTCCATTTAATAATTTTTAGCATCATCTATTTTCATTTTCATTTCCCATAAATGGTCCCCAAGGACATCTATTTGGTGATTCTTTTAGACCAGCCGCTAACGGAATCCTGATGATATTCAAAATATATTTCATCGAATGGGGTCAAATATCTTTAACAATTTCTGTTAACCCATAGTGGCCAACGTATCATCCCCCAATGGAAGGTATACATTGGGACTATATAATTCAGTGTCAAAAGGTAAGTGCCTGTACCTTAGTTGAGATGGATACCTCATTATGTTTTACCCATTCAATTTTTGTGGCCATCTATACAAAATGCATTTGAAGAAGCTGACTCCAGTTAAAGCTGAACCTTGTTAATGTATGTAAACTTTCAAGGGGATGCAGCATTGAGGATTATTATCATTTTCTTTGGTGTTTTCAGAAGTGGCTAATTTGTATACGATCGCATCTATATTATCATTTCTTGATGCATTAGATGATGTAATTCGTGCAGTGAGAATCTATGCTCCATTTTTGGTGATGGTTGTGAATATTGTTCTACTGCATCCTAGACAGCCAGAGCAACTCCAAGTTTCTTGTTAAATTTTTTTCAATAGTTTATTTAGATTATAATTTGGAGTCACTTGTTGGTGCTTTACCTGGGAAGCCCATTAAGTTTCATGCTTTCATTGATAGGATTTGGTTTAACAGTCACTTGTTGGTGCCTTACATGGAAGGTCATTAAGTTTCACTTGTTGGTTCAAATTAAGCCATCCTATTTGAAAATAGAGGCTCCTCTGCATCCACTCACAACCCACATATTTTTTTAAATTATTTTTAAAATTAATATTTTATAATTATATAAATTATTTTATTATTATTAAAAAAATCTTTCTTTCTTCGTTCTCCTCCCACTACTCTGCACCGAACCCCCCAACCTCCAGCGGGGGCCGACGAGGGTGGAGGGAAGGAGGGGTCCAGTGTGGCATGCGGGGAAGGAGAAGGAAGGAGAAAAATAAAAAATAATAATAAGTATTAAAATAATTAAAAAATCTAGATTTATCCTTTTAATTTAATTTATATTTTTATATTTTATTATAATCATTATCATATAAATTAAATAATAAAATTATGTATATTTATTTTCATAACAAAGTGATATAAGTATAAATTTTCATTAAAAAATATTATGGCTGGTAGTAGTTTTTTAAAAAATTTTACTCCGTGCCCATTTTGCATTTTTAAAAATTACTTTTGAAATAATATTTCATTATTATTAAAATTTTTTTCATTGTTTCCTTCTCCTCCTATGGCTCTGGGGCTGAACACCCACAACCCCTCTCTGGTACTACCCATGGCTCCTCTGGTCAACCACCGCTCCTTCATGCCCATCCACACATTTTTCAAATTATTTTAATAATATTTATTATTATTTAAAATTAATTTTTATTATAAAATTTTAATTTAAATATTTTTAAATATTTTATTTATTTATTTATTTATACTTTTTATTTATTATTTTTGGATTCTTTATTCTCCTCCCACGGCTCCATGCCAAACATGCACCCACAACCCCCACGTCATGCCACCGCTGCTCCTCCACACCCCCCTCCCCATGCGGTGCCACCAGTCGCTTGCCTGTGCCTCCCCCAACCCCCCTCCCATGACTGCGCCACCTGCTGCTGCTCTGCACTCCCTCCCCCATGGGCCCTTGTCCGTCGTGCCTCCGACATCGCCCGCCAACTACGCTCCCTTTCCCTCCCTCCCTCATCCGTCGTGCCTCCTCCATGCCGTTGCTGCTCCATGAAAAAAAACACACACAAGCCCTCCACCCTCTGTCCGGCCAAAAAAAGAAAGAAAAAAATCACCACGTCAACTATTAAGCTCGATGTGAAATTACCATTTGAAGTGGCGATTTCACTCGTGGATGGTAGTTTTGGAAATAAGTTGGAGATGAAGGTAATTTAAAAATAAGTATTAAAAAATAATAAAAAATTATCTTTTATAGGTCAATAGGCATCTACTATTAACAAGTCCATGCAGTCATGTCATGTCAGTAGGAATCAAGTCGGTATCCTTTTTTTATGAGATTTTTTTAAAATATTATTTTTTAATACTTATTTTCAATCTATCCCCTTTCTAACTTATTTCTTAAAATACAGTAGTTTGAATGAGGTGGCAACGATGTGGCGAAACCGCATGTTGAACATACGGTTTCTTCTTGAAAATGCATATTGAACATACGATTTCAAATAATGTAGATAAAATATTTAAAATTTAAATTTAATTTAAATTTAAACTAAAACTACATGTGGAACATGGTTTTCAGATGAAATCACATCTTCAAGATGTGGTTTCATTCCATTTTTCGTTGGCTTTTTTTTTTCTATTTCCATAATGGACAACCAGAGGCATGGGTGGGGCTTCGCTGGGACCAGGGAGGGAGGGAGGGGGCCGTCAGTCAGTTGAGGCAGTGAGCGAGCAATGAGGACAGTGGGGTGCGATGTCGAGGGGGTCGTGGGGTGGGGCATAGCGGCCAAGAGAGGGCAAAGGGGTTTGTGGGGCAGGGGTGGCTTTTGTGTTCATGCGGACGACTGCCAGGGCCCCGAGGAGAGGGGAGTGGTGGTCATGCAGAGCTGGGGGCAAACGGCGACTGCGGCACAGACGGCAACAAGGTGGGACCATGGTGAGTGTAGCGCAGATGGCAACGGTAGAGGGGTGGAATGGGTGCAGACGGCCACGACGGACAGCACAGAGGGTGACAGTGGTGGGGCGGGGCCGAGCGTGGTGCACTGGAGGGGGGTGGGTGCGGGTCGGCCATTGATAGAGAAAGGTCGATCGAGGGTGGAAGGAAGGAAAGAGAGAAACGAGAAGGAAAAAGAAAAAAAAGATAAATAATAAAATATTATTATTATTATTTTATAAATAATAAATATTATTATTTGATTAATAATAAATTATTATTTGATTAATAATGTTATTTTAAAATATATTTACCACTAAAAATAATAATATACTTTAAATATTAATAATAAATTATTTTTTCTTTTTCCCTCATTTCTCCCTTCTCTTCCTCCCACCACCCCTGGCGGACCTTCTTCTATCGACGGCCGACCCGCACCCATCCCCCTCCGATGCACCACCTATGGCCCTGCCCCCCACCATCCTTCGTGCCATCCATGCTGCTGCCACTACCATTCATGCCGCACCCCCCGCACCCACCGTCCACCCTCGATTTCGCGTGACCACCACCCCCATGCTCCTCCCCGAGCCTCGATGGTTAGGGCTGAAATCGAATCGGATACAGATCAGATGCCACCATATCCATATCTATATTTATTTTGTCTGACGAATACAAATACAGATACGAATATTATTCAAATGTAAAAATTCATATCCATATTTATTTTAAATAGATACTGAAAGTATGGATATAATTATATATATTACTTAGATAATTAAACTTTATGACTACAGAATCAAAAATATTACTAAATAGATGATAAATCAAATTAATAACATATTTATATAGTTGATTTTCTCTTAAAAGTTAATAAATACTATATAAAATTATATAAATTATATATAGATTCAGATTTTCAGATACAGATTGGATAATTATCTATCCATATTCATATCTATTTTTTTACGGATATGGATACATATATGGATATTAGTTAGATTCTAAAATTTCTATCCATATTCGGATTAATCAGATATAAAATGGATCCAAATGGATAATATCCATACCATTTTCACCCTATCGGCGGCCGTCCATGCAACACAAAAGCCCCCCCCCCCATCCTGCCCTCCCTCCGGCCATTACCACCCACACCCCACGCCCCCCTCTCCACTACCCTAGCCCGACCGACCGGT
>KE504783.1:1069482-1080915 GCA_000441515.1 Elaeis oleifera | reverse complement strand
CCCCCCTCTCCACTACCCTAGCCGACCGACGGTGCCCCTCCCCTCCCACCCCAATCCCAGCGAATCTCCCTCTTGTGCCTCCAGTTTTTTGGTACGAAAATAAAAAAAAGAGCACTAATAAAAAGAAAAAAAAAAGAATGAAACTGCATCTTGAAGATGCAATTTCATCTGAAAAATTGAAATCAGATGTTTAATATACAGTTTAGTTTTAATTTTAAATTAAGTTTAAATTTTAGATATTTTATCCATGTCATTTGAAATCGTATTTTCAACATGCGGTTTTGCCATGTTGCTGCCACCCCATCCAAACTACCGTATTTTGAAAATATATTAGAAAGACGGATAGATTGGAAAATAAATATTAAAAATTAAAAATCTTTTTGTTTCTGGTACAGGTCAAGCGATATTTCTTTTCTTTTGTGAATATTGGTCAAGCCAATGTCTCTCATTAGCTAATCGTTGGCATCCAAGCGTATCAGCAATTAATGCTAAGCTTCTTCACTGGCAAAAAAAGACACACACACACACACATCAGTACTAAGCTTTATCAATAAAAAAAATAATCAGCACTAAGCTTTGGAGCTCATTGGTGCTCCAATATCAGTATCCGGTTCCTAATTATATTGAGCTATATGAATCGAAATATTCTTACAGAGTGTGTTGGATTGAAAGTTTGGGGCCGGTATGTGGCGACGTTAGAGGAGGTCGAGTCAATGTCTCTTATTCGCTGATCGTTGGCATCCAAGCATATCAGCAATTGGCACTAAGCTTCTTTACCAGAAAAGAAACGAAAAGAAAAAGAGACAGCACTAAGCTTCATTAAAAAAAAAAGCAATCAGCTTAAAGCTTTGGAACTTGTTGGTGCTCCGATATCACTGTTCGGTTCCTAATAAAGCCATATGAACTGAAAGATTCTTGCAGAGTGTTGGGGTAAGTCAATCGACCCCCGACTTAGGTCAACCGATCCTGACTATGCATCGACCGAACATACGACTTCAACTATACATCGGATGACTGAACAAATCACATCGACTCATGGTCGGCTGACCGACTAATATTCGAGTACTATCGATCAACAGTGGATAACTTGAACAACCTCCGATCTAAGACCGTTGGTATATTAGAACCACTAGTCGATGGTTGCTCGGACCTTTTACCGACATACCAATATTACCGACATATAGTCAGCCAATCTACTCAATATACTATAACCGCTATGAACGGTTATTGACTACATGTCACAGCAATTAATGAAAATTAATGACTCACTAACTCCACAATTATGGCCTGATAATTTAGCATCACAAAAGTGGGACCACATGCTCGACGGTTACACCAGAATCATCTATAAAAGAGGGTAAGAGAATAGCATCGGTAAGATACTTCTGAGCCAGAGCTCTGCTACTCTGAATATTTAAATCTACTGTTCACCAATTTTCTCTCTAACTTAAGTATCAGAGGATCTTCGTCGGACACAACTTCGGTTTGTGAGGATGTTGTTTTACCAGTACTCATCACCGGCAACAGGCGATAAGGAGTTGGCCGCAACAGATTGGCACATCAGGTAGGGGAGATCACATTCAATCATGTCGAAAATTAGAGCCCAACATTCAACTAGATCGACAAGGCATTCTTCCTGTCGGGAAGATGCTCCTCCCCTCCTCCGGTAGCAGAGCCCAGTTCCTCGCATCCTATGGTTACCACGGATGCAAAGATCGCTGCACTCATGCAGCAGATGAAGGTTTTGATGGAGGCAGTCCAAAGCCTCCAGTAGCAACAAATCCACCAGCAGTAGCAACCACCATCGGAGCAACCCGTGGCGCAGTCAGGCACAGTCAATGCCATCTGGGCACAGCCATTGCCCTCTACGGCGCTCACCTCCTCATCTCCGGAGCGACCATCTCGGCTTTCCTATCGAGATGGACAACGGCATTCTCAACACTCTCACTGTGCCACCCACTATTCACGACGTTCTCCCTCTCCTTCTCAATTGCATAGTGTTCGAAGGGGAAATGACCGCAGATGCCTTCTGTCTCTCCCTCTTCAAGTTCTTCAGGGGTTCCACCCTGGAATTTTGAACAATGGTGGTTTGATGACTTTGAACGCAAGTTCCAAGAGATCAACTGCCGACTCGCCCGACTTAAGGTGGAAGGTCGGAAGTCCTCCAATGACTACGACTTTCACACTGCCCAGCCTCTCTCTTAGCACATCTTGGATGAGCCAATTTCATCTCGATTCAAGATGCCACAAGTGAAGCCATACGATGGCTCCACCGACCTGATCGACCATCTGGAGAGTTACAAGGCTCTCATGATGATTTAGGGGCAACCGACACTCTCTTATGCATTAGCTTCCCGATAACTCTTCGAAAAGCTGCTCAAGCCTGGTACTTCGGGCTTCAGTCGGGAAGCATTGACTCCTTTGAGCAGCTCAAACACTCCTTCGTGGCCCACTTCAGCACTAGCTGAAAGCCGTCACAAACCTCCGACAGTCTCTTCTCGATCAAGCAAGGAGAGACTGAAACACTAAGAGACTTTGTAGCCCGTTTCAATGCGGCCACGCTTGAGATCAGGGACCTCAACGAAGGCATGGCAATATCAGCCATGAAAAAGGGTCTGATGGGATCTCGATTCATATATTCTTTTGATAAGACTCTCCCCCAGACCTATGCTGAACTTCTAGAGCGTGCATACAAGAACATTCGCATGGATGAAGGTACTTCTGATCGACGCCCGATGGAAGATAAGGGTCAGAAGAAGAAGAAACAGAAGAAAGATGGAGCTCCAGCTAAATCAAGTTGGCCACCTCTTAATAAGCGAGCTTCACCCCGATGACAGAGTCCGAAGCGAACTATGGAAGGTATGACTCCTATACTCCTCTCCCTACTCTTCGTGTGCAGATTCTCATAGAGATCGAAGGAGCAGAATACCTACGACACCCCGACCAATGAAAGCGCCATCAAAGAACCGTGATCAAAAAAGTACTGTCGGGTCCATCATGATCATGGTCATGATATCGAAGAGTGCATCTAACTCAGGGATGAGATAGAAGCTCTGATCCGATAAGGCTACCTCGATAAATTTCGAAGGGATCAATCGGCTCAACCTCCTACTAACCGACAGCCTCAGTCACAACCTGAGGAAATCACCAATCAGCCGACTGTAGGAGTCATTAATATGATCTCTGGATGACCAAACTGGGGGCAACTTTCGAAGAAGAGTCAGCAAAGAGGCGACGATTCAATGATGTAATAACTTTTTGAAAGAAAATATTTGAAAAATTCAAACTCCTCATGATGATGCTGTTGTTGTTTCAACAACAATAGCTAATTATGATGTAAAAAAATCTTTATAGATAATGAAAGTTTGACTAATATTCTCTTTACTCGATTTTTTCTAAATGCGACTATCGACTGATTGACTTAGAAGAGTCTCGACGCCATTGATCGATTTTACAGGAGATACTGTCACAGTAGAAGGAGAAATCTCTCTCCCCTTGACCGCTAAAACTAAACCACAATAAAGCACTATTTTTATAATGTTCATGGTAGTTCGAGTTTCTTCGACTTATAATGCCATACTTGGATGATCTAGACTTAATGCTCTAAGAGCAGTGGTCTCGACATACCATCTACTAGTCTGATTTTCGATAAAAAATAGAGTTGGAGAGATGCATAGAGATCAATGGCTTGCACGATGCTACTTTCTTGTCTCCACCCAAAATAATAAATCTGAAGACTCTCTGCCTGTCGATAAATTAGATCAAAAAGAGAATCAGGAGAGGGATGAACCAGCTGAACAACTGGTTTTCATCCCGTTAAAAGAAGAAGATCCCAAGAAGATGGTCCAAATTGGATCACAGCTGTTTGATTCGGAGCGACAGTAATTAATAAATTTACTCAGAACAAACGTCGATATTTTTGCTTGGTTGGCCACCGATATGTCTGGCATTCCTTCGAAAGTAATAACTCACCAACTCAATATTAATCCAAATGTCAAGCCGGTGAGACAGAAGAAACGATCTTTTGCCCTCGAAAGATAGAAAGTCATCGACGAAGAGGTCAACAAGCTCCTTTCAACAGGCTTCATCAGAGAAGCTACATATTCTGATTGGCTCACCAACATGGTGATGGTAAGAAAGGCCAATGAAAAATGAAGAATCTGCATCGACTATACAAATTTGAATAAAGCTTGTCCAAAAGACAGCTTTCGTTTGTCGAAGATTGATCAATTGGTTGATGTGACTTTAGGCCACCAACTTTTGAGCTTCATGGATACCTTCATCGGATACAATCAAATTTAGATGGTACCCAAAAATGAAGAGCACACAGCCTTCATAACCGACAAAGGCATATACTGCTACAAAGTAATGCCTTTCGGTTTGAAAATGCTGGAGCTACTTATCAATGGCTCGTCAACAAAATTTTCAAGGTGCAAATCGTGCGAAACATGAAAGTTTATGTGGACGACATGTTGGTAAAAAATTTTCAAACTTTAGATCATGTTCGGAACCTGAAAGAAGCTTTAGCACACTTTGACGACATCAAATGAAATTGAATCCGATCAAGTGTACATTCGGGATGACTTTCGAAATTTTTTTGAATTTTTATCTCACAATGAAAAATTGAAGCCAATCCTAAAAAGATAAAAACTATCATCAATATGAAGCACCCGAGCTCAAAAAAAAGATACAGCAACTCAACGAAAGAATCACCGCACTCAGTCAGTTCATTTCTAGGTCGGCTGAAAGATGCTTGTCATTCTTCAAGACCTTGCGGCAGGCAAAGGACTTCTCATGGTCAGATGAATGCCGACAGTCCTTCGAAGACTTGAAGAAATACCTAGCTTCTCTGCCTTTGCTTACAAAATCAAAGATCGAAGAAATGCTGTATCTCTATTTGGCGACGTCAAAAGAAGCGGTCAGTTCGGTGCTCGTCCAAGAAGATGAAAATCAAATTCATCGATCAATCTACTATACTAGCAAGGTGCTTCACAATGCTGAAGTGAGATACTCAAGAGCGGAGAAAATGATCTATACTCTGATCGTATTAGCATAACGACTTCGCCCGTACTTCCAAGTGTATCCTATTATTGTCTTGACAGACTAGCCGTTGAAGGCAATCCTGCATCGACCTGATACATCGGGTCGAATGGCAAAGTGGGCGATAAAGCTCAATGAATTCGACATACAATATCACCCACATCCATCAATGAAGGTGTAAGTGCTGGCTGACTTTGTCGCCGAATGTACAAATCCAGATAATAAATCTGAAGATGAAGCCAATGACACAATAAAGTAGACCACGACTCCTGAACCTGACTTAACGTTGGCTTGGGTGCTACATATTGATGGATTATCTAATGCACAAAGTAGTAGAGCTAGTCTCATTCTTACATTAAATTTTGAAGGGGTGATTACTGAATACGCCTTCGATTCAACTTCAAAGCATCAAATAATTAAGCCGAATATAAAATGCTCTTAGCTGGCTTGAAAATTGCCAAAGAACTTGACATTGATAATCTGAAGGTTTTTACCAACTCATAATTGATTGATGGATAGGTCAAAGGTGAATTTGAAATTCGAGACCCCATTATGATGAAATATCTTCAGAAGGTGAAGGATCTTATATCAATCCTAAAGTATTTTGAGATCTTTAACATCTCGAGAACCGAAAATGCTCGAGCCGATACACTTTCGCGACTTGCTACTACTTCCTTCAACTCGTTGGGTCAGACATTTGTCGAATGTCTTAAACAACCAAGTATTGACAAAGTCGAAGAAGTGTTACAACTCACTGTTGAACCAAGCTGGATGGATCCGATCGTCCAGTATTTGACCGATGGGACTCTTCCTATGGATCCCTCAGAAGCCAAATGACTTCGATGGACGGCCACTCAATACATTCTGATGAATAGCCATCTATACAAAAGATCATTCTCCCTTCCCTTACTAAAGTGTTTGGGACCAACAGATGCTGACTATACACTCAGAGAAGTACACAAAGAGATTTGTGAAAATCACTTAGGGGGCAAATCTCTTGCTTATAAAGTCCTACAACAAGGATACTATTGGCTCACTATGAAGAAAGATATGGCTGAACTTGTCTGAAGGTGTGAACCATATCAAAAATATGTAAATATACAACACCAACCAGCTAGTCAGCTGACATCGATTGTGGCACCATAGCCCTTCGCACAATGGACAATTGACATACTTGATCCTTTCCCTCCGACATCTTATTAGAGAAAGTTCATAGTGATCGCCATCGACTATTTCATCAAATGGATAGAAGTCGAACCTCTAGCACAAATTATTGAAAGTAAGATGGAAGACATCATTCAGAAATCCATCATTGATAGATTCAGTTTGTCGCACACCATCATCACTGACAATAATCGATAATTCGACAATCAAAATTTTAAAGAGTTCTGTACGAAATTTCATATTACGCATAATTTCACATCAATCGGCCATCCATAATCCAACGAAGAGGTGGAGGTAACCAACCGAACAATTCTGTATGGACTCAAAATCTGACTGAATGAAGCTAAAGATCTCTGGGTAGAAGAACTATATCCGATCTTATAGGCATACTGAATAACTCCTCGCATACCGATGGGAGAATCGCTATTCAATTTGGCTTACAAAACAAAAGCTATGATCCCGCTCGAGATTGGATTGCCATCAATGAGGATGGAACAATACAGTGAGTCAAGCATTTCTGAATGTCAGAGAGCTGATCTAGATCTACTTCTAGAAGTTCGATAACAAGCTCAAGTTCGGATGGCTATATATCGGCAAAGAGTAGCCCAGTACTATAATACAAGAGTCAAGCCCAAGATACTTCGGCCGGGAGACTTGATCCTAAGAAAAGCAGAGATCTCGAAACCTTTGGATCAAGGAAAGCTATTTCAAATTGGAAAGGATCTTACAGAATAGCCAAAATACTCAGACCGGATGCATATCGGCTAGAAACACTTGAAGGGTCGGCTATTTTTCGAACATAGAATGCTGACAATCTAAAGATGTATCATCAATAAAGTTGCCCATGTATATATTGTTCGAAATGAAATATTGAATTTCAAAATCGCAAGTCTCGATCGACTACGAAATGATTTTGAACCGATAAGTGAACGGTCTATTTCTATCAATGATCGACCATACATCACCTTTCACTGTAAAAGCCGAACTACTGACTATATCTCCGCACAGAATTTACCTCAATTTTTCATTATAAAATCGACATTAAGTATACAGGCTTTCACTGCAAAAGCCATAGTACCAACTATGTTTGGGTATTAAATATACTTCAGCTTTTCACTGTAAAAGCTAATCATAATCGAAAGACTATTACGCCGACTTAGTCTTAATTAAGTAGAATATTATGCCAATATGACCAAAGTCGGATTGAAATTGTACTGACTTGACTATGGACCAGTTGAAGGATATTCGGCTTGCCATCGATTATCAAATGATCTGATATACAAACCTGACTAAATGTCGAGCGCAGGGTATTTGACTTACCATCATTTATCCTAACTCCCATAAGTATGTCAAAAAGACTATGTGACTAATGGATGATTCTAGTCCTATCAAACGATCGGTTCGCCAATTGATGTTCAGTAGCTAAATAATTACTTCACATTGCAAACATTGCAGACAAGCGAAACAAAGAATTTGGACTTGGAAGAAAAGTTCTTTTCATTCATTACAAAGAGATTACAAAATGGACCGAAGTCCGATTACAGATATCTGATTACAAAAGAAAACAAAATACACCGATCAAGATTTGTCGCCATCCTTATCTTGTTGCCTCGATGTAGCGTCGAAGACTTGGACAACCTCCGGCACAGTAGGTGTTCCAGCTTGGGTCGGCACAGCTTCTTCTTTAGCAGCCCCGTCTTCCGACCCCAAAGGGACAATGCCACTCAAGTCGAGATTCGAATATAATTTTTTGACCACATCTCGATCGTCTTCATACCCGATGCGATAGGAGGCGAACCCACCTTCGAGGATCTCTTCCTTGAATTCTTCTAAATTTTTGAAGTCCTCGATCGCCTGACTCAATGCCTCCCTCGCCGACTCTGCTTTCACCTTTGCCAAATCAGCATCGGCTCGTGTGGAAGATGACTCCTCTTCAGCCAGTGCCATCCTTTTCAAACTGGCCTAATGTCGTCCATGTTCGGCTTCAAGTTCAGCAATGCAACCATCTCGTTCCCATCTAAGCCGGTGGATGGAGTGTTTTTTGCTCTTGATTTGTGACTCAAGAGTCAAAATATTCTTCCAAGCTGACTCAAGCTCAGCTCCAGAAGATTCCAGGTCATCAGTCAATCGGGAGACTTTCTGCTGAAGCTTGGCCTCTCACTCAGCTGCCGATCTAAGCTGCTCGAGGGCAACCGCCTTTTCAGCATTGGCGGCCGCCACTTTATTCATCCATGTTCGACAGAAGTCGTCGAACTTCATATAGCCGACTTCCAAATCGAACATGTCGTGGATCAACTGTAGACAGAAGATGAGTCGGGTCTGATAAAAAAAATAGAGAGAAATGAAAGCAGCTTATCCCAAGTATCATCGGGTAGAAGGATGAGAACATCTCGGCCACCATCCGATTTCTTCGACTCTCCCAATTGGTCAGGAGAAGAGTGGCATGGATGAGCCGCTTGGCCAATGTCAGATTGGCCAAAGCCGACTCATCTCTGGGCACTACAAGGCTGAAATGGACTATGTGGCCCTCCGATGCAGTGTCATTCACCAAGGTCACTAGAGCTTCTCCTCGATCTTCTATCAACGGCCCACATTCGAAAGTGAGGGAAGCTTGAACTAGATTATGCTAGAGAAACTCCTATCGAAGGAGTGACCGACGCAGTTGCAGATTGCTCAGGTCTGGCCGCAGCCTCTATCTCAGCCTGAATCTCCTCGATTAGTGGAGCTACTAAAGTTGCTACGGTAGCTCCTTCTCTTGTCGCCCTTCTTCAGATAGCATAGCAAGAAGCACTATCGAAGTTGACAGTGCTAGGACTGATTCAAAAATCGATGTAGATGGTACATCAAGTTCCTCAATCAGCATTGAAGCAGTAGCTCAACCCGACATCGAAGCAGCAGCTCGACCCGATGTTGAAGCAGCAACTCGATCCTTCTTCGATGGTCGGGAAGGTCCAACCTCAGACACTGCCCACTTCCTGACAGCATGTTGACAAATATCGATGCTCGACACTCACACCCTTAGCTACAAGGCTGCAATCAGAATAACAAAAGTCAGTACGACTCAAAAACAAGCAAAAGAAGAATAAAGTTGGAAGTGACCGACTATACTATACTTAAGTTGGTCATCGAACTAAGGCCGACGTCGTAGAGAGCCTGTTCGATCATAAGCTCTTTCTGCGGTAGGACCGCCATATCCTTCAGTCGATGGAAGTCCTCTCGATCGCTAACCTCCACTCAGCTGTTATCATTGGGGTCGGTTCTTGGATCGCCCCAGCGAGAAGGAAAGCCCCAAAGAAGAGAGGAAGAAGAAAAAAGAACTGGTCCTTCCATCCATGGATGGACGTATGATAGAAGACCGATAATGAAAGAAAGACCTTTTCGGAGGTTGAAGAACCACCAATCCTTGGCCTTTAGATGAGGTCGGAGGACAAAGAAAGCACGAAAAGGTAAGGATGAGGTTCAGTCAATAGTAACCAACACAACAGAGCAAAACTAATTATTAGTCAGACCGAATTCGATGCCAGCTGGATAGGACAGAGACCATAGTAGTCTAAAATATTTCGGATGAACTTTGAAATCAAAAATTGAAGATCCATCCGAAGATCTTTGACATAAAAGGCCACCTGGCCCGAAGGAGGGGCATTCACCCGACCATCGGCACCAGGGGTGATGAGCTGATATTGCTCTGAGATGCGATATTGCTCCTGAAGCCGCTCGATGTTCGGTTTCAAAAGTGAAGAAGCCTCCACTTCTAGGCCCAACGGGGAGTCATCAGTGAATTCTCCGACTGATCATCTTGAGAGGAGGAACCCCTAGCCATCGGAGTAAAGAAAGCTAAAGAAGACAAAGGATGACTCAAAAAGGACAAGCACTTAACCTAAAATTCAAAAGAAAGATGAGGAGGAGAAGTCTGGGATGATCCTCCGACAGAGCTTCCGCAGCAAAGAAGACAAATGAAAAGTAAAGTTTAGCTGATAGCTTATATAGGATCCCTTAACGATCAGGATCGAAGCATCCAAATCAAAGTCTCATCGGATGACGACATGTGGTGACATCTGAGTCGACCATTAGTCGGACAGTTCGACACACCTACTCTAGATCGAGCCACATCACTGTTATCCATGTGAATAGCTCTGACCTAATGACATTCGGACATGTGGCAAAAATCTACTTGTCAGAATTATATCGTCCGGTGCTGAATAATTTTTCAAAATGATGTCTGACACTGACATCCGATATCGAATCATTCTGTCAAAACAGTCGACACCCATATCTCGAAGAAATTGACAGCCGAATCGGGGTCGATATGATATGAAATAACTCCCTTTGTCCAATGTGATAAACCACATGGTGGTATACACGTCGGATCACCTTGGATTTGAGAGTGGGGGCAACTATTGGGGTAAGTCAATCGACCCCAACTCAGGTCAACCAACCCTGACTATGCATCGACTGAACATATGACTTCGACGATACATCAGATGACTGAACAAATCATACCGACTCATGATCGAATGACCGACTAATATTCGACTACTACTGATCAACAGCGGACAACTTGAACAACCTCCGATCTAAGACCGTTGGTATATCAAAACCACTAGCCGATGGTCGTTCGGACCTTCTACCGACATATCAATGTAATCGACATATAGTCAGCCAATCTGCTCAACATACTATAACCACTATGAATGGTTATTGACTACGTATCACGGCAATTAGTGAGAATTAATGACTCACTAACTCTACAATTATAGTCTGATAATTTAGCACCATAAAAAGCAAGACCACGTGCTCGATGATTACTACAGAATCATCCATAAAAGAGGTAAGGTAACAGCACCGATAAGACACTTCTGAGCCAGAGCTCTGCTACTCTGAACATTCAAATCTACTGTTCATCAATTTTTCTCTGACTTAAGCATCGAAAGGTCTCCACCGAATACAACTCCGGTCTATGAGGATGTTGTTTACAGGTGCTCATCACCGACGACAGGCGATAGAGAGTTGGCGGCAACATAGAGTATGTTGGATTTAAAGTTTGGCATGGGTACATGGCGATGTTCAGGTGGTCAACTCAATGTTTCCCTGAGATCGGGCGGGGGGGGGGGGGGGATTGTGTGGGGTTGTGTATTGGTCAAGTCAACTTCTCTTATTAGGTCGTCGGCATCCAAGCATATCAACAATTAGCACTGACCTTCCTTACCAAAAAAAATAGAAAAAGGAACA
>KE504783.1:1030167-1049673 GCA_000441515.1 Elaeis oleifera | reverse complement strand
GGTATCGGCATAAAGGAGGAGAAACAAAAAAATATATATATGGTTGCCCTTTTATGTTATATGTTTTATCTTTGTGCCTAAAACTTTATAAATTTCAGCTACTATTAATGAATTCTGAATTTTCTCTATGCTTGATGTGATTCATATTTGATATGTACAACTTTATATTTATTGCATTCTTCTTGAATTAAGGGGAGAGATAATTCTTTTGAGTATCATTGAAACCTTTTGCATATGTGCATTAGTTGTAAAACAAAGGGGAAGAAAAGCATAAATTAAAAAAGATTAAGGGAGAGAGATTAGAGATAAGAGGAGAAACTTTGTTTAGCAATTCTTTTTGAAAAGTATTCTCTTTAAATTGTTTTATCTAAAATTCAAATTTGAAATCTATTTTGAGATACTTTGTAAAATTTAAAGCTTACTAGTTGGTTTGGTTGTTATTATATTTTATCTTGATTAATTTCAAATCTCATACTTATTTTCAAATCCAATGCAATTGATCTTGAATATTTTTAGTACCAAATCATTTGATTATAGAATATCTTGCATCCAAAATACTTTGGTATATCTTGCTTCTTCATGATTGTATTCTTGAGTTGAATAATTTATCTGAAGCACGATTGTGATAAATTTGATTTTGATGATATTTTCTAGATTTTGAAAATGAAATAATTTTATTCGGTATCCAAAGCTTATGTTAAGGGCAGAAATTTTTGAAGAAAATTATTCTTAAGCTTTGTTGCCTAGAGATACAACCCAAGAGGAGGGATGAATTGGATTTCTCAAAAAAAAATTTATTGATTAAAACAAGTATGTGCATTTCTGGAGTAAGTTGATTGTGTATGCAGTGAAATCAATGAGTTATGATACTGAAATATAAAGCAAAAAGATAAATGACTGAAAGATAAATTCACACACATACAAACAATGAAATTTATAATAGTTCAGTATCAAGGCCAACACCTACGTCTACTCCCCAAGCAATCTTCTTAAAAATTTCACTATAATCAACAAATTTAGTAAGATTGTTTTTCAGATTTACAATATGAACCCAGTTGGTTGGCAGGCTCAACAACCAAAACATATCCCTAAGCCAGTTCTAGGCTTGTACAAGTCCAACTCAAGGCTTGGATGAGCTTATCCCCCAAGTTTCAAACCCTATTAAAACTTGAAATATAGAAATGTAAGTGCAAAAATTTAATACAATCACAAACTCCTTCAATGAGCTGATGTTGAGATTGTGATGCATAAGTTGAGAAGTTGAAAGGCTTTTGCAATGAACACTCTCTTCTTTCTCTTGAGGAAGACTTGATTACACAACAAGCTGGATGGTTGAAGTGGAATTACTCTTTTTGAAAGCACATAGTTTTTTCACATGTCTTTCATATGTCTTTCTTGTGTTCTTCAGTTCTCTTAAATTCTCTTTCATTGATAGTGGCTTAGACACTCTTTAAACCAAGTTAGCATGACCAAAAATGGGTCCATAGCCATAGAAACTCAGAAAATAGCCATTTAAAGCTTTTGGATCAATTCTGCAACTTTCTAAAAACTAACTGTTAGAGCTGTTAGAAACTGTTGAGTCAACTCGAGCAGTCCTTGAGTTAGCTCGAGGTTGTCATGAGTCAGCTCAAATAAGGTGTCTAAAAATCACTTCTTTATCTTTTCTAAGAGAGTCAACTTGAGCAATGCTTGAGTAGGCTCAAGATCTATGCCGGTGCTAGTCTGCATGCTAGACTCGGCTCAAGAAGTACTTGAGTCGACTCAAGGTCTGTATCAAAAGTTGAATTCATGCCAAAGTCAGCTCAACTGCTTCTGGATTTGACTCAAACCCTTGATTTCTTGAAAAACACTTGGCTTGACCTCTTGAACCTTCCATCCTTGAAGCTTTAAATTAAAAATCCTTAAGCTTCTTTGAGATAGGGTCATAGCTTCCTAAAACTTTATTTCAAACACTCAAATATTCAGTAGTACCAAATACATACTCAAATATTTATTATTCATCAAAATCAAATCTAGGATCAACAATCTCTTCCTTTTTGATGATAACAAAACTTTTGAGTGTATGCAAAATATTTTCAATCTCAAATTCTTTCAAAATAAGCACATTATCAAGAGTTGTTTACAACATAGTATCGTTTTACAATGGTTTGGCATTTTAAGGAAAATTATAAGTTATGATTCATTCATGTCTAGATTAATTTCATATCATACTTAAAGTTAGGATTTTTCAAGTATTTCAGAAATAAAGATCCTCCCCTATTTATTTGTCGAAAGAAATTTGAGCTATTTTGATTTCTCTCCCTTTGTGACATTTAGATGTTAAGTGCTAATTTGTGCTATTTCTCATTTTATACCATTTTACTTTACCATATACATATTCTCCCCTTTGTAAATATCAATAAGCATTTCAGACATAAGAATCCTCACCTATTTATTTTGTCAAAGAAATTCATGCCATTGAACCATTTAAGTGCTTTATGTGCCATATTATGATTTAAGTGTGTCATTTTGCCATTTTGTGTTTTATATATTTACCTTTTGTCATCATCCAAAATAAAGTAATGAATTATAAGGATTAAAGATAAAAGCTAACATTCATTGATATATAACTGAAATATAATGTTCATCAAGTATGTATTGTATACAGAAAATGAGATAAATACAGTACAACATTTATCCATACATTTAAGAAAACATCAAAGATAGATATAAATTAAGACCTAGAGCATGCACATAGAGAAACTAAGATAATTGCTAGAATATAAGCAAGACAAATCCTAAAACATAAGCTAGGTCTGATCCTCATAGGATGAGACCTCAAAGGTGATAGAGGAGCTAGTCCTAGCAATGGAAAATCCAGATCTCCTACTAAGATAGAGGGGCCTCCTACAGTGGTTCTAGAGTATGTCCTATGAGGAAGTCTAAAGGGAGGCTGAGTGGAGGTGGATGGCTGAACAGGTGTGCTCTGGGGTGGCTATGAAACAAGAGGCCTATCAAGATCATGTGAGATGTCAACTGCTGATGATGCCACTGCTGCTACTGAGCCAGATGGAGCATGAGTCTTCGATAAATCCATGAGCTGCCCCATCGAGACTAGAAGAGATGAAGTAAAGTTCTGACACACTCCAGATCTATCTCTACTCTTCAAAGTATCCATCCTCTAGGTCGAACTGCTCACCTCAGATCAAAGTCTCCCAATTTAGATCTCTATGTGATCCATCTGAGATCAAAGGCCATCCAAACAATTTATTCCAACCTCATCATTTGAGTATTGTCTAACTAGACATGGATAGGGTGAGAGGACTGATGTCTCATTGACTGACCTAGAGGAGTCATAAATGGGTCAGTAGGCTAGGCAGAGGTGCATCAAAATCAAAATCTATCTATTGGCTCGATCCTCCAATATTCACAGGTTGCTGTTGCTCCTACCCAGATATGCGCTTAACCCATCTCTCATCAAACTTATGGTACACCATGCGAATGAGGGTTTGTTCATTGTATATGTCAGTATGGTGTAGATCTATGGATAGCTCTTCCTCAAGGTCGACTCCAACCTCTCGGAAGACCGAAGTCAAGGCCATGCCATAGGGTAGGCATGCCTTGGCTCTCCCCACTCCATCTCACATTTGAGTGAAGGTCAAGGATGAGAGATTCAGAATCTGCCCCTAGACTATACAGTCTATAATCGCAATAACTCAATCAAGGACAAAGTCAAAATAGCCAGTTTTTGGAAATGTGATTCTTGCTATCATGTGGTGGAGCCTTATTCTAAGAAATTCCTTTGCAAAAAGCTCTATGATGCCACCTATATCTTCTCTCTCTAGAATGACATTCAGTTCCTCTATTCGGTTGAAAGGATGCGGTGGAGCTACACCCTCAAATGACAGTCCCTAAATCTACCCTAACCTCTCAACGATCAATAGAAATATAACCCCTTTTATGGTGCACCCTTGTCATTCTTACCATGGGCCATAGAATGATAGAACTCCCTTACCAATCTAGGATAGGTTGGCTAATTCATGGAGAAGAATCTTGCCTAGCCCTACTGGCAGATCCATGTCCCACGCTGAAAACCTTCTCTGTCAAAGAATGAGAAATCTACCTTGCATCCAATCATTACTACCCAATCAAGAATGGATGTGACAAAGGAAGAGGGTGGAATAGAAGAATGAGCAGCAGTACCTTCTTGATAGTCTAAGTCATTATCCCTTGAAGATTTGCACTTGGCTTGAGATCGTTTTATTGGATAGCTAGACTTTTCTTCCCGGCCCCATCGCATACCATGGAAGAAAAGATCCAAGGGAAAATGGGAAGAATCAACAAGTGGAGGTCAACTGGGCTCCTTGGAAGTCTTAGGAATGGGTCTTAGGGCAAATAGTGAAATGGGATAGTGAACAAGAAAAAGAATCGCTCAGTTTAAAAATTGAGTCCCGACCATGAGTCGACTCATGAAACCTTTGAGTCGACTTGAGCGGGAGTTGACTCAGACTTATCCATGAGTTGACTTAGGCTCAAGTAAATAAAAATAAGATTTTTCAAGAAAAAATCAGAAACAAGAATTCAAAGAGATTTGAATGTCTAAAATTTGAGTGGAAAATCATCAATAGATTTTGAGGAATCAATGAATTTTAAGAGTATTTTGGCAAAAGGGTCACAAATTCTTAGTTTCTTTCTAATCATGCAGAACCTATCTTCAGTAAGAGGCTTGGTGAAAATATCAGCTAATTAGTTATCACTACAACTAAATTCTAGCAACACATTACCATTTGGAACATGATCTCTTATAAAGCGGTGTCTTATTTTAATGTATTTAGTTCTCGAATATTGTATGGGATTTTTAGTCAGATTGATTGTACTTGTGTTATCACATCTTTATGGATATCTTGTTTAATTTAATTTCATAATTTTTTAGTTATTGCTTAATCCATAAGATTTGAGCATAATGCATAATAACTTTCAGTTGTGATATATATACTTGACTTCTATCATAGATAATGCTACCGAATTTATTCTTACTAAATCAGGAGATTAAGTTAATACCTTAAAATTGATAAGTTTCACTAGTATTTTTCTATGAAGTTTGTAATCAATAAAATCAGCATCAGAATATGCAATTAAATCAATTGAAGAGTTTTTTGAATATCATAATCCAATATTATAAGTTTTCATTAAATATCTAATAATTCTTTTGACAGCTGAAATATGTAATTTCTTAGGATTTGCTTGATATCTAGCATATATATATACTAAATATTATATCAGATCTACTAACAGTAAGATAAAGTAAAGATCCAATAATATCTTTATAGAGTTTGTGATTGATATTCTTATCATTTTCATCTTTGTCAAGTTTTCATGAAGAATTCATTGGTGTACCAAAAAATTTAGCAGTCTCTATCCTATATTTCTTGATTATTTTTTGATATATTTGCTTTGATTGATGAAGATTCTCTTTTTTGTTTGCTTGATTTAGAGTCTGAGAAAAAAATTTAACTCTCCTATTATTCTCATCTCAAACTCCCTCTACATAAACTTAGAGAATTTTTAACAAAGAGATTCGTTAGTAGCACCGAATATGATATTATCGATATAAATTTATACAACCAGCAAATCATCATTTCTTTGCTTCAAAAAATAAGGTTGTATCTACACTACATTTAGTGAAACCATTTTCAATTAAAAATTTGATTAATCTTTCATACCAGGTATGGGGTGCTTGCTTCAAACCATATAAAGCTTTATGTAGTTTGAAAATATGGTATGAAAAGCTATGATCTTCAAAACCAAAGATTGTTCAACATAAACTTTCTTCAAAATAAATCCATTCAAAAATATACTTTTAACATCTATTTGATATAATTTAAAATCTATAAAACATATAAAGTAACAATCTAATAGCTTCTAATCTAGCAACAGGAGCATAGGTTTCATCAAAATTAATATCTTCTTCCTGATTATAATCTTTAGCTACTAATCTAGCTTTATTTCTTACAACAATACCATTTTCATCTAATTTATTTCTGAATATCCATTGAGATTCTATTATTGGATGATTATTAGGTCTATCAACAAGTGTCCATATTTATTTTTTTCAAATTGATTTAATTCTTCTTGTATGGCAATCATCTAATTAGGATTATTTTAGCTTCTGCACTAGTTTTAGATTCTATTTGAGAAATAGAAGCTAAGTAATTATTAACATTTCTCAAGGATGTATGAGTTCTTACCCTTTATAATAGATCATCGATAATTTGATCTTTAGGATGACCATATGCATGCATACCTTTATTTCTTGGATAAGCTTTCATCTTGAGCATCCTCATAGTTTTCTACTTTCTTTTAGCTTCTTTCCCTTCTTCTTTGTTATTTTTAGCTGTCGATTCTTTGAGGATAATCTTTTCCATACCATTATCTATTATACCTGCATCATCATCAGCAATATCTTTTTTCTAGAGGATAGATCATTAGTTTGATCAAATACCATATGTATAGATTCTTCAACAACCAATGTACACTTGTTGAAACTCTATATGCTTTGCTAGATATGAAAAATCTTAAGAAAAATATCTTCATTCGATTTTACATCAAATTTATCTAAATTATTTTGTCATTATTTAAAATAAAATATTTACAACTAAAAATTTGAAAGTAACTAATATTTGATTTTTTATTTTTTCAAAGTTCATAAGGAGTTTTTTTTAAAATAGATAGAATTAAAATTTATTTAAAACATAGCATACTATATTGATAGCTTCAGCCCAAAAAATATCTTGGGAGTTTGCTATCACACAAAATGATTCGGCCCATTTCTTCTAGTATTCTATTTTTTCTTCCCATAATCCTATTTTGTTGAGATATTCTAGGATAGAAAAATTATGCTCAATGCCCTTTTCATTGTAAAAATTTTCAAAATATTTATTTAAAATTAGTTCCATGATCACTTCTTATGCAAACAATTGGTAGGTTCTTTTCATTTGATACTTTCTTGTAAAATTTAGTAAATACAGAAAATGCTTCATTCTTTTGTGCTAAAAATAAGACCCAAATAAATTTAGAAAAATCTTTCACAATCATAAGTCTATATTTCTTACTATCTAGGCTTGTGGTCCTAGTTGGTCCAAATAAGTCCATGTGAAGTAGTTCAAGTGGCCTAGAAGTTGAAGCCATATTCTTAGATTTGAAAGAACTTCTAGTTTATTTTCAAATTGACATGCATCATAAATTCTCTTTTTTCAAAGTCAAGTTTCAGTAAGCCTTTTATAAGATCTCTTTTGATTAATTTAAAAATCAAATTCATGCTAGCATGCCCTAATCTACAATGCCATAGCCAACTATTCTTATTGTTCTTGGTATTTATTGCAACTAGGCATTGGGCATTTTTAATAGAGTGATCATCTAGATCAACCATATAGATATTTTCATACCTATGCTCAATGAGGACGATGCCATTATCAACGCTACTAGTTACTATGCACATAAGTGATTCAAAAACTACTTTAAATCCTTTGTCACAAAATTGACTTATACTCAATAAATTATGTTTTAAACCATCTACTAAAAGTATATTTTCTATAAAGGTAGAAGGAGTGATACATATTTTACCAATCCCGATGATGTGCCCTTTACCATTGTCGAAGGTCACCACTCCTCCTTTAGATCCAAAAGTGATAAAATACTTCCTATCATTCATCATATGCTTTGAGCAGCCACTATGAAGGTACCATTTTCTTTTTTTCATTGGCTACAAGACACACCTACAACAAAAATCAAGTAGAGGTCTTGGGTACCCAAGTCATCATGTGTCCTTAGGGTTAGTAGGAAAGGTTTCTTTGGGAATCCACATCTTTTTAATTCTTTGTCCATTTCTAAAATCACAGTTATAGAATTTATATACAGTTTTACCACAGTAGAAACAAAGAAAGTTATGTGAAGGAGAAGATGATTGTTTCACAAAGAAATTCTTCAAAAAATTTTGTTTCTTTTCAGGTTTAAATCCAAGTCCAGCCTTATCAAAATAACTTTTGGTTACCTAATGTCATCTATAATTTTTCAGAACTTAGGGTGAACTTTTCAACTATAGGTCTGTATCTTTCAATCTCTTTCTTAAGTTTTGATTTTCTATAAAATAGATTCTTTCTCATTCAAAAATATTTCTTTTCTTTATTTAAAATTTGATTTGATGACTTAAGATTTTATTTTTCAAGTTAAGCCTTTTATCAATCAAATCATAAAATACTTCTTGTAATTCATCAAAGATAAAATCAATTTGAGTTTCAAGAGTTACCTCATCCTCTTGAGCCATAAGGCAGAGGTTAACCATTTCTTATGCCTTCTCATCTGAACTCAATTCTTCACTATCACTCCAAATGGCCACCATGACCTTTTTCTTTGTCTTCTTGGAGGATTTTTATAGTAGAGGGTAGTCCATCTTGAAGTGTCCTAATTTTTTGCATTCAAAACATGTGGGTGCCTCTTTATCTTTATCTTTATCTTTCTCTCTAACTTTGCTTGGATCACTCTTGGAGAATGATCTCCTCTTGAAGTTTGGCCTCTTCTTCTTTTGAAGCATCTGAATTTTTTGGTTATGAGAGCTAGCTCTTCATCTTCATCACCTTCCTCGGAGTCTTCACTGTCTTCTTCCTCTTTGGCTATTGATTTGAGAGCCATCATCTTTTTCTTCTTGACCTTCTCTTTCATATTTTGCTTCATAGTTAACTTATGTGTCATGAAAGAACTAAGAAGTTCTTTAAGGGACAAGGTGTTAAGATCCTTTGCTTCTTTTATAGCCATCATCTTTGATTCCTAAGCTCGAGAAAGAGATCGAAGAATTTTTCTTTGCAAGTTCACTATTAGTGTATGACATACTTAAGCTCTTAAGCCTATTTATAATATTAGTAAAATGTGTAAATATTTCAGTTGTATTTTTAGTAGGTTTCATTTTAAAAAGCTCATATTTATGCACCAACATATTGATTTTGAATTTCTTTACTTGATTGGTATCCTCATGAGTAATCTCAAGCCTATCCCATATTTTTTTAATTGAAATATAAATAAAAATCTGATTGAATTCATTTGCATCAAGAAATAATAAAGTACATTCATTGCTTTAGCGTTCAATTGAGTCATTTTCTTATCATTATCATCCCAATCCTTTTTAGGATTGGAGACAACATTACCATCAACGAAATGATGGGTTTATGTGGTCCATTGATTATGATTCTCCATAGATCATAATCAAGTATTTGAATAAAATGTACACGTGTATTTTTCAATATGTATAATTTGAACCATTGAATATAGGGGTTGGTTAGTGGACTATCCTACAGCTAGAGAGATTCAATTAGGTTGTCATCTTAATCTTATCCTCTAGATCACAAGACACATAAGTGAAAGAGAGTTTCTACTTTGATACCACTTGTTGTCCAGAGAAATAACCTAAGAAGGAGGTGAGTTAGATTTTTAAAAAAAATTTACTGATTAAAACAAGTATGTGCACTTCTCATTATAAGAAAACTGACTATTAGTGATGGATAATTACCGTCACTAATAGTTAGTTTGCCATCGCTAATGCAAGCCATCACTAAAAATCTGATGAAAATACTCTAGTCGCTAATTACCATTATTAACAATCGTGATTTTGTCATCGCTAGTAATAATAATTAGCAATTAGAGTATTTTTGTTGCTAAAAATCTGACGATATTAGCAAAGGCAATGTCATCGCTAATAGTTTTTTATTTTTTTAATTATAATTAAAAAAATTATTAACGATGACATTAGTGATAGTCTGCCATCGCTAATAATTTTTATTTTTTAATTATAATTTTTAAAAAAAATTATCACTAATTCGGTTGCTAACAGTTTTTATTTTTTTTAAAAGATAATTAGCGACGACATCACCGTCACTAATGCTGCCACTAATAATTTTATTTTTAAAAAAATTATAATTAAATATTTTAAAACTTATTTTATAATTATTTTTAAAATTTATTATAAATAAAATAATAATTATTTAATATACTTATAAATCAAAAATTAATTATATTGTATTAAAATTAAATTATTAATATAATTTTTTGTAGAAACTAAATGAGTATAGCTGTTAATAATGGATGTCTATTAAGTCATTGAAATGTGGAACAAATCAAAACAAACTATTCTCTATATTCATGTTGAAGTGAAATGGCTGAAAGATCACAAGCATAGCCAAGAGGAAAGGGCACAATTAAGCAAGACTTAAAGAAAGAAGTAAAGCATGCAGAATTTTCAAATATTTTAAGACAATCGATGGCACTTTTATGCTTTGATTTCATAGTGCATTTCATTATTTTATTCACTGAATTGTAATGAGCTGATTTGCTCCATAAGTTATGTTGGACAAAAATTTGGATCATTATCAAAGTATGGAAATTGTCCATTAGAATGAACAACCGAAAGTTAGCCATTAAATGAGAACAGTGCTTGCTTAAAGTTAATAAGAAAGCATGCATGTGGTGGCAATGGTTGAGAGCGGTCTTTGATGTCCTTTCTTATTTCAAAGGATCAAAACTATCATTCTTTATCAAGAAAAAATCTAAAATAGATCTAATCTTGCAAAGACAAATACAGCATATTCTTTGCTGGCTATATTTCCTCATTTTTTTTATTTAAGTTATCTGAGGTCAAGATAAGAAAATGTCAAATAAAATTGCAAGCTCATTATCAAAAGTGAATTTTCTTTAGAGATGCAAAAATTCTCCTTCAAAAATTTGACTATACAAGAATTTCCATTCTTGCATTCATAAATTGTTTCAAGCAATCTAAGATTGTTTCTTATTCTAGTCATCATACATGATAAGCAATCCAAGGTGCAACCGACATTAATTGATATAAATGAATCAGTCAAACTAGACATGCAAA
Source organism: Elaeis oleifera (assembly GCA_000441515.1). NCBI lineage: Eukaryota > Viridiplantae > Streptophyta > Magnoliopsida > Arecales > Arecaceae > Elaeis > Elaeis oleifera. The sequence goes on along the minus strand of KE504783.1, from coordinate 1,038,776 downwards.
AACTAATATCAATGCATTTAAATTTGGGAAGTAGAAGACATCAATACATAACAAGTGAAAATTTACTATTTAACAATATCAATCTATGATCAAGTAGGATGAATCAAAATCTTGACACTAACTTATTCATAAAAGGGTATAAGTTCTGCTGTAGCATCAGACCAACAAATGCAATTCATATTCTTAAACACTAAGAAAGTAGAGCCAATGTAATATAATAATGTACCGATTTGCTTTACAACCAGACCCTTGAATGCATGTAGTCAACTCGGCTCATCTACAAGCATGAGAACTATTTTCAGAAACATAGACAAGCAAACATTAATCTAAGCCCTTGAATACAAACAAGGTTTGATAACATAAAGAAGATAGTGTGCACATGAAACTAGCTAATGGAAAAAAATAATAATAATAAAGCACACACATGTGAATAATAAAAGTTTAAAATAAAATACTATATCAGATTTTGAGAATCATGATACATGAATGGGCAATATGGAATTATCCAATAACTTCTTTGACTGCAATCCAACCATGTTATCACTATAATTCTCCACTCTGTATGTTAACACTCGGACAATAATAAACCACCAAACAAATATCAAGAAACCATTAGAACAAAGATTTAAAAGATTAAAATATCACATATTGATAATCGACAATCCGATCGGAGGGAGGTGGGTCAGGAGCTCGGGGAGGTGGGAGCCCGTTAGGGCTCGAGGAATCGGTAGGCGACTGAGGGGCTTGGGATCCGACGGATGGGGGCTCGAGGCAACCATAGGGTCATGCCGGGGACATCGGGGCAGGGGTGAGGGCTCGAGGGCCGACAGAGTGGGGCCGCGGGCTGGGGGTGGCGGGGCAGGGGCCGTGGGGCTAGCAGGGTCGGGTCGGGGCTACGGGGCTGACAGGGTCGGCTCTGGGTCGGGTTGGGGCTGGGCTCGTGAGGCCGGCTCGGGGTTCGGCCGAGGTAGGGACGGGGCCGACGGTGAGTTGGAGCAGCTACGAGACACTGGAGAGATGGGAGAAAAGGGGGGTTGGGGGGTGAGGGCACCGACGAGAGGAGGAAGAGGAGCGGGATCGGGAGAGCATGAGCAGGCGAGCGAAAAATTTTTTCCTACGGTAATTTATACGGTGGACTATTAGTGATGGCAAACATACCGTCGCTAATGCCGTCGGTAAAGATATTAGCGATGACAGATTTGCCATCGCTAAAATCCATCGCAAAATAAGTATGACTCCATCCCTAAAAAATCATCTGAATATGGTATAATTTAAATTAAAGTCCATCTTCACCATTCATTATCTAAATAATTATCATTAGAGTATCATTACAAAAAACCATCTCGATCCGATAGCCCTAACTATGTCAATTAATAAAATTTGATTTCAAGATCACAAACGATCGTATGATGATCTGATAGATAGAGACTATCGATAGATCCAAAAACTGGCAACGATGATCTCAGTGACATTTATAGCATACTATCAAAATTTATTTGAATTAGATATCATTATCATGGTCAATTTAGCATAGGATGATTTCGACCGTTAAATAAAAAATGAGTGATCAAAAGGCCAAACGGCATCCGATTAAGTTGATTTTTTAGATAAATAATCTTTGCTATTATTTTAATTATTTATACAATAATCATAAAATCCAAACTGTATATGTATTAACCATCCATGTTAAGCAGATCTTGTAAAAGTACAAGTATGATTACTTAAGGACTTTAAAAATGAGTATCAAGAGATATAGTTTTGGATCGTTTACATATGTACAGTTTGAATTTTATGATCATCACCATATAAATGATTAAAATAGTATCATATATCATTTATCTAAAAAATCATATTATAATCAGATATCGTTTGGCTTTTTGATCACTCAATTTTATTTAACGGTCTAAATTATTCCATACTTAATTGACCATGATAATAATGTTCGATTGAAGTAAATTTTAATAGTGTGCTACAAATATCATCAAATTATCATTATAAATTTTTAGATCCATCGATGGTCTCTATCTATCAGATCATCATGCGGTTATTTGTGATCATCGAAATCGAATTTTAATGATCGACATACCTAAGGCCACCGGATCGAGGTAATTTTTTGTGATGATACTCTAATAATAATTATTTAGATAATGAATGATGAAATTAATTTAATTTAAATTATGCCATATTCAGAGAAAATAGAAAAAAAAATTCTTTTTGCGACGATGGACGTTGCTTCGCTAATAGTTCTATCATTGATAATTATTAGTGATGATATTTGCCATCTCTAATACTTTTCACGTCATCACTAATAATTATAATAAATTAAAAAAATATATTTTTTATGGTGGACACGCCGTCGCTAATGGTTATTAACGACGGCAAACTATTAGCGACGGCACTTGCTGTCACTAATATTTTTTTCACCATCGCTAATAATTTTAATAAATAAAATTTTTTGATGGCTAATAATGTTAAAAAAATATTTTTTATTAACAATGAGAAAATATCATCATTAAAAATTAAGAATCCATCACTAATAATCTTTAAAAAAATAGAAAAACTTTTATTAGTGATGGCAAAATCACCATCGCTAATTACCATCGATAAAACTATTTATTAGCAATGGCTGATTTGCCGTCACCAATACTCATTTTTTTCTGTAGTGTCTAGAGTAAGTTGATTGTGCATGCAGTGAAATCAATGAGTTATGATATTGAAATATAAGATAAAAAGATAAATGACTGAAAGATAAATTCACACACATAAATAATCAAGTTTATAGTGGTTCAGTTTCAAGGCCAATACCTATATCCACTTCCTAAGCAATCTTCTTAGAAATTTTACTATAATCAATAGATTATAGCAAGATTATTTTTAAATTTACAATCTAAATCCAATTGGTTTATTGGCTCATCAACCAAATTTACCCCCAAACCACTTCTAGGCTTGTACAAATCCAATTCAAAGGCTTCGATGAGTATATCCCTTAAGTTTCAAACCCTATTAAAACTTGAAATATAGAAATATAAGTATAGAAATTTAATACAATCACAAACTCCTTCAATGAGCTAATGTTGAGATTTTGATATACAAGTTGAGAAGTTGGAAGGCTTTTATAATGAATGCTCTCTTCTTTTTCTTGAAGAAGACTTGATTGCACAACAAGCTGGGTGATCGAAGTGGAATAACTCTTCTTGAAAACTCATAAATTTTTCATAAGTATTTCAGATGTCTTTTCTTGTATTCTTTAGTTTCTTTAAATTCTCTTTCATTAATAGTGGCTTAGACACCCTTTAAACCAAGTTAGCATAACCAAAAATGGGTTCATAGATATTGGAACTTAGAAAATAGCTATTTAAAACTTTCTGGATCAATTCTATAGCCTTTTAGAAACTAGCCGTTAGAACTATCAAAAACTATTGAGTCAACTCGAGCAATTCTTGAGTCGGCTTGAGGTTGTCTTAAGTCAGCTCAAGCAAGGTATCTAGAAACTACTTCTCTATCTTTTCTGAGATATGTGACTCGAGTAATGCTTGAGTCGGCTCAAAATCTATATCAATGCTAGTCGCATACCAGAGTCGGCTGGAGCAGTACTTAAGTTGACTCAAGGTCGGTGCCAAAAATTGAATTTGTGTTAGAGTCGGCTCAACTTTTCTTTCTTATCTTTTCTTCCTAAAATCCATGCACCAAATCTCTACAATAGAGATGTAGAAATTTTGCCCAACTTTGGATAAAAAAAAAGAGACATCCATGTCTAAACATGGATAAGAAAGAGAGAAGATGATGTCTAAACAACCAACACTTGGTTGTATGTAAGAAAGAAGAGATAAGGGGATACCTTTCTCATGCCATGAAACAAATCACCGTGCACTTCTCCCTTATTTTTCTCCATGCACAAAGGCCTGTTTTTTGCCGTCCAACCTGATCTCTATCTCCTACATCCCGTCCCATATGATGGGGTTTATATAGGCTAACAAGGAGTTTTAATTTGGATAGAAGATAAGAGTCCTAATACCTTAGGACTCTAGGAAATATGGACACCGCCCATATCAAACCAGAACTCGCCCATATTACATGCTAAAAAGAGATGCTCTTTTCTTCTTACATGATAAAAAGAGGGAGCAAAGGTGGCATCAAAGTGGTTTAGGGCGTGGGTCTTTTGGGCGCACAAAAACAAGGTGGCATGGGACTCCTATGGTGCATGGGAGAAGAAAGTTTATTCAATATAGGACTCTTCATTTAAATGGCTATTTTAAACCCAGTTAAATTTTAATAAGTCTTAATCATATTAGGACCAGATTAGACCCAAAAGATGAGAATTCAAATCTGATTTGGAGCCCAATCTATTTAGATTATATGTCTCCTAATTGGAGGAGGAGTCCTAGTCCAATTGGACTCTTTCTTGGTGCTTGAGTCAAACTCAATTTTAATCCTAATCCTATTAAGATTTGGTGCATCCATGAAATAAGATTTCTAATCCAATTAAAATACATACATCCTAGTCTAATTAAGAATTGGGTCAAATCCAAATCCTAATTCAACTAGAACTAATCATCCGATCCTTTTGGGGTTATCCTATAATCCAATTGGGGTTGATCAAATCAAATCCATAATGAGTCAAATTAAATCCAATCAAATTGAACTTAATGTAAGCCCCATTGCTCAATCAAATTGAGTCAATTAGCAATCTTATTGCTAATTAATCCTTCTATAACTTACTAACTTTTTAGCGAGTGACATAATGCAACATTTGTCTTGGATCAATTATCAATCAAATTGATAATCAAATCTTATTACGATTTATAATCATAATTTAACCATCTGATCAGTCAAAATTCTTTGTATGTAACCCATAGGTTCTATTCTGTCTGGTAGTAAAATATATTGTAATCTCTATCACAATATCATTGAAACTCTTTTCAATGGATTGAAATAATTTCAACTCTACCCATCAAAGATCATTGATCATCAAGATGATCCTCATGAGTCTCACAATCCACCAGTGACACCTAGCAGTATATAGTGACAATCCAGCAGAATAAAAGATGAATCTCTAGGTGTAGTTAGCACATGATACAGTCCCTTTATCGTGAATCTTGATCAGATGGCAGGTCATGGATGAATCGTCAAACCTCAACATCGATCATATGATAGATTCAATCAGCTTAAATCCATATGTAACTCTATGAAAACTCTTTCTATCAATCATAATGCTATAGCTATAGACTTAAGGACTCAGTCTTTTAAATCTCATAAGACTACTCCCTTCTACTAGGATCAATAGATCTCATTTTGATGCACATCCTACTTCTATAATGGATCAATTATCGCCAACATCCACTATAAGGGCTCCTTGAGACCCATGTTGATGTGTCAGTCAAATTTCAGCAGCCTCACTGTGAGCAATAGTGCCATCTCAGGTCAAATGATCAGTCATACAACTACAGCATCGAGAAAGTCACTAACGAGTGAGCAGACATCCATGTGACTTCTCATGTTGGTCACCCTCAGTGCTAGTTGTTCTCTAACAACCACCTGCACTCTCGCTCTAATGTCACTACACTACAGACTCGAGATCCATCTGTCTGAAAGAAGCGATCCGTGCATTGGTCTATCCGGATCAATCACCATCTCCATGATAATCCTTTGACCAGGAGCAATTTAGGAATCAACCATTAATGACACATATCTCAAATTCTCAACTCTTTGAGAATATGTATCATTATCTTATTAATCTCTTGGATGATTCATGGACACATAAATATGAATAGTAATATAACTGCCCAATAAGTATAAAATTATATCCTAGAGATATGAAATGTATCAGTCAAGATTGACTTCTAGGACATACATCCAATAAGGATGCCATGTAAGGTAACCAAAAACTAGAAACCAAACACCAACCAAGCCAACGCTCCAAGCCTCCAAAGCCTTGTACTTTCCTTCAACTAATAACAATTCTTCCTTCTAAAGTCCCACATTTGCAACCCTTCAATTTCTACATATTATCTAACTATCAACTCATTGTTCCAACTATTTCCACCCAAAATCTATCAGTGATATCAAAGCTCAGATCAATCGGCAGGCATCATGGCTAGTTCTCTTTTATCTCAATCTCCTGTATCTATACCAGTTCTCATTTTTTATGGGAACAACTATGATTTCTAGAGCATTAAAATAAGGACATTTTTCTTGTTCCAAGATTTATGGGATATTATTATGGAGGGTTTGACAGTCCTCAAAAATACCTCCACCTTGTCCGCAACGGAGCAGGCAAAATTAAAGGAAAGCAAGCAAAAGGATGCACGAGCTCTCTTCACAATTCAATAGGCATTGGCCGATACTATATTTTCAAGAGCTATTGGGGCAGCAAGTGCTAAGCAAGCATGGAACATACTACAAAAGGAGTTTCAGGGAAGTGCAAATGTATGCACTATAAAACTTTAAACTCTGAGACAAGAATTAGAAAATATAAAAATGAAGAATTCTAAGACTATTAAAGATTACTATGATAGATTAAAAGAAGTGGTAAATCAAATGAGAGCTTATGGGGAGAATGTTACTAATAAAAGGTTGTAGAAAATATTAGTGAGTCTTACCAAAAGTATGACTCAATTGTGGCTGCTATAGAAGAATCAAAAGATTTAACAACCCTATCAGTAACTAAATTAATTGGCTCCCTTGAAGCTCACAAACAAAGGTTGAATAGATGCAATGAAGACTCATTGGAGAGCATTTTTTAGACTAAAATTAATATGAAGTCTCAAAATCCTAGAACTAATGTACAAAAGATGTGGAAAAATTCTAGAAGAGGAAGTTTCAAAAAAGGAGAAAATCTAGAGAAAGAAATAATCAAAAAGGAAAGAAGTATTCTCCTTGTGGAATATGTAAGAAGACAAGTCACTTGGAGAAAGATTGCTGGTACATGGAAAACCACAATGCCACAATTGCAAAAATTTGGACATATGGAGAACAATTGTTGAAGCAAGCAAAATCACCAAATCAATTTTTCTCAAAAAAAGAAAGATGAAGAGTAGTTATTCTATGCTTGCCAAGCTGCTATAGAAGCCAAAAATGAAGCATGACATATAGACAGTGGTTGTGGCAACCCCATGACAAGCAATCAAAGTATTTTACAAAGCTCGACTCATCCTTCAAATCATAAGTCAAGCTTGGGAATGGAGCACTAGTCGAGGTGAAAGGAAGGGCATGATTGCAATGGAGATGAAGAAAGATATGAAATTTATAAAAGATATCCTGCTTGTTCCAAGTCTTAAACAAAACTTATTAAGCCCTGATTAGATGATAGAAAGGGATATTCTCTTTATTTTGAGGGAGATTCCTGCTCCATCCATGACAATAAAGGCCAATAGATTGCTATGGTGAAGATGGTAAATAGAAATTTTCCCATCTTAGGGCGATATGCTAATAAGACTGCTATGGAGGCCCAAGTTGATGACTCCTGGCTTTGGCATCAAAATTTGGCCACCTCAACTTCCAAGTACCAAAGGCCCTATACCAAAAAAATATGATTCGAGACTTACCAAGCATCAAAGAAATTAACAATGTATGTGAAAGATGCTTACTCAGCAAAACAACTATGAAAGCCTTTTCCTTCTAAAGGAGCATGGAGAGCCAACAATATTTTGGAGCTAGTGCATACAGATGTTTGCGGCCCAATGAGGATGCCATCACTCTATGGAAATGGTACTTCATCCTCTTCATTGATGATTACACAATAATGACATGGGTCTACTTCATGCATGAAAAATCAGAAGTATTTCATATCTTTAAAAATTTAAGAGCCTGATGGAGAACAAGTGGCCAATCCATCAAGGTGCATAGAAGTGATCATGGAAGAGAGCATAACTCAAAGGCATTTAAGAAATTCTATGAAGTAGAACATTAAGTGACAAGGCTATGCTCCTGAATAAAATGGAGTCTTAGAAGAAAAAATAATACAGTAATGGAGATGGAAAATCAATACTAAAGGAGAAAGGGCTTCCGAACACATTTTGGATAGAAGTAGTCTATACTGCAGTCTACATACTAAACAGATGCCCGACAAAGGCTGTGCAGGATAAACATTAGTTAAACTTGGAGTAGAAGAAAGCCTTCTGCAAAGCATCTCAGAGTTTTTGACTGCATATGTTATATGCACATTCTTGATGAAAAGAGAAGCAAACTAGATGAAAAGACAAAAAAGATATATTCTTGGGCTACAGTACTCAATCAAAAGCTACCGCATCTACAACTTGAGAACGAAAAGCTCATGATCAGTTGAGATGTGGAGTTTGATGAAGATGCTGCATGGAGTTGGGATGAAGAAAAGTGGAAAAGAGAATTATCACCCAACAAGAGCCAAGAAATTACATAGAAGGTAATAATGAATCAATACAAACATCAAGCACATCAAGTCCACCAGCAACACCTCCTTCATCACCAAGAATAGCCTCACCATCATCATCAAGACATGAGGAATCTTCAAAATCAACACCAAGAAGGGTGAGGTTGTTGGGAATAGTGTCTCAAAGCCAATCATCAGCCTGTTGACGGTTGTGCTCTTTTTGTATTAGTACAAGAATTATAAATAAATAAAAGTTATTCGG
>KE504783.1:1011879-1024917 GCA_000441515.1 Elaeis oleifera | reverse complement strand
AAAATTTTCGCTTCAGAGGTCACTTAGAGAAATATATGAGACATGCAACTATATAACAATGGAGCTAGAAATTATGAAGCTGAGTAAGCCAAGAAGTTTGGGTTAAAGCAATGGAGAAGGAGATCAAGATGATTGAAAGGAATAACACTTGGGAGCTGGTGGATCAGCCTAGAGATAAAGAGATCATTGGAGTTAAGTGGATTTTACAAGACAAAGCTTAACTCTGATGGCTCAATACAAAAGTACAAGGCAAGACTTGTTGCTAAAGGATACTCACAGCTTCCAGGGATCAACTACAATAAGACTTTTACTCCAGTTGCTTGGCTTGATACTATTAGAGCACTAATTGCCTTAGTAGCCCAGAAGAATAAAAACTTTATCAGCTTGATGTTAAGTCAACTTTTTGAATGAATTTCTAAAGAAAAAATCTATGTGGAGCAACCCCAAGGCTTTGTGGCAAAAGAAAATGAAGACAAAGTACTCAAATTAAAAAAATCTTATACGGCTAAAGCAAGCACCACGAGCCTAGTACAGCAGAATTGATGGCTACTTCATCGATCAAGGATTTAGGAGGAGCAAAAGCGAGCCTACTCTCTATATCAAGTCCCAAGGTAATGTTGATACACTCATTATTTCTCTATATGTGGATGATCTTATCTATACAAGAAACAACGAAAGGATGATCCAAGAGTCCAAAGAAGACATGATGAAAACATTTGAGATGACAGGCTTGGGCTTGTCGCACTATTTTCTTGGCATCGAGATTAATCAAAAAGAAGAAGGGATATTTATCTCACAAAAGAAATATACAGAAAGCCTCTTGAAAAAAATCAAGATGCAAGGATGCAAAGTAGTGGCTACTCCGCTCATCACAAATGAGAAACTACGAAAGAAGATGAAGCCCACAAGGTGAATGGCTCAATCTATAGAAGCTTGATTGGAAGCTTACTCTATCTTACAGTTACACGACCAAATATTATATATGCCATGAGCCTACTATCAAGATTTATGCAAAGTCTAAGTCAAATACACTATGGAGCAGCCAAAAGAATTCTAAGATATCTTCAAGGCACGAAAGACTTTGGCATCTGGTATAAGCCCACGAATAGCTCAAGACTGCTTGGATACATCGACAGTGATTGGGCCAGATCAGTGGATGACATAAAGAGTACTTTAGGCTATATCTTCTCACTTGGCTCAGGTATATTCTCATGCCATCAAAAAGCAAGACTCAGTGGCACAATCTTCAGCAGAAGTAGAGTACGTGGCTGCCGAAGGAGCAACTTCTCAAGCTATATGGCTTCGAAAAATATTTGAAGACACGAGCGAACAACAAAAAGGACCAATAGAAATATATCATGACAACAAATCAGCAATCGCAACAAAAGAATCCCATGTTCCATAGCAGGATCAAGCATATTACGATTAAATATCACTTCCTACGAGAAGCAACAACTAATGGAGAAGTTGAATTCAACTATTGCAAGATAGAAGATCAGCTAATAGACATCTTCACAAAGGCACTTCCATGAGCCAAGTATGAGTTATTTCGAAGTATGCTTAGCGTAACACAAATATGCATTTAGGAGGAGTGTTAAAAAGTAATGCACATTTGAAAGAACTAGAAAACTCTGGAAGGATCAAGGAGGAAGGCTATCAATAAATGTCTAGAAAGAAAAATCTAGAGGTGAAATTCTTGGAATTTGTAAAGTTTGTAGAAAATTCTAGGGCACTAAAGTTGATAGAAGACTCTAGAATACTAAGATTGGTGGAAGGCTCTAGAGTTAACTAAAGGAGGCTTGAGACAATTATAAATAGACTTGAGGGTACCGTGTAAGGCAACCAAAATCTAGAAACCAAACACCAACCAAGCCAAAGCTCCAAGCCTCCAAAGCCTTGTACTTCCTTCAACTAATAACAATTCTTCTTATAAAGTCCCACATTTTCAACCCCTTCAATTTCGACATATTATCTAACTATCAAATCAATGTTCCAACTATCATTTGCCAACTATTTCCACCCAAAATCTATCAAAAGGATTGAAACTTCAAACCACTCGATCACTCCCAAACAGAAATAGAGAGATGACGGGATATTCCGAGTTTGTGAAGAGACTATGGAACGAGTGGCAGCTCAGCGGGCTAGTCCTTTCGAGCCTGTTACTGCAGCTCTCTCTCACCCTTACCGCCCACCGGAGGAAGATCAAAGCTTACAGAGTGTGGAGCATCTTCTACTGGCTCATCTATCTCGGCTCCCTTACGCGGTGAATTGCTGCCTTGGAATCATCTCTCAGGTTTCAAGCGAGGAGAGGGTGGCCGATCCTAACATGCAGCTGCAGGCATTCTGGGCTTCGATCCTCCTATTTCACCTGGGTGGCCTGGACAACTTCACGGCTTTGACCTTAGAGGACAATCAGCTCTGGCTCCGTCATGCTGCCGATTTGTTCCTCCAGGCCGCTACCACCGTCTACATCTTCATTCGATACCTCCCCGAAGGAGGATACCGGGGTCTCCTCCTTCCCTTCATCTTCATCTTCCTTGCCGCTTCCCTCAAGTGCTTCGAGCGAGTTGGAGCGCTCAGAAGGGAAGCATGGAGGGACTCAGGGAGTCGATGCTCGGCGAGCCAGACCCTGGCCCAGACTACGCCGACACCATGGACCGCTACGTCGGCAAGTCGCGATCTGGCGTGCCACCACTACTCAACATCAACGAGGAATCTCGGCAAGCTGCATTCATGCCTGGCAATCCAGAACCTGGCCCCGACTATGACCCCATGGACCGTTACGGCAGGTGGCGATCTGGCCTGCTGCCGCTGCCCAATACCAATGTGCAAGCTAAATCCATGCTGGAGGATCCTAACCTCCCAGAACAAGACAGGGAACCAACTGAATCGGCTAGCCAGAAGCGATCTGGCCTGCTGCCGCCGCCCAATACCAATGTGCAAGCTAAATCCATGCTGGAGGATCCTAAACCTCAGAACAAGACAGGGAACCAACTGAATCGGCTAGTCAGAAGGACTCCGAGTCCGGATTATCTTACCATGAGCACTCTTTTCCCTCAACTTATTATATGAACGACGGCTTCATCAGTCCTCGTAGCAGTCCAGAGCCCCATGGCTTCACCGGTCCCCCATCATTACCCACATCGTCCGAGCTCGGTGGTGTAACGCAGCACCACCACGCTTCTCCCGATCCCCCAGCATTGCCATCTTCTTCTCGTCGTCGTTCTTCCATTGCGACCCATTTTGACAGCTCTAGTCCTTGCAGCACAGAGATTCAAGGGGAACCACAGCCTCAGGAATTTCCACCCGCCACTTTCCTGGAGATCATTGAGCCCGCCCCCGAGCAAATGTCCGATGTAATCCTGGCGGCCTACGATTTGTTCTCAAAATTCAAGGGTGTGTTGGTGGACGGCATATTTAGCTTCAAGGAGAGGGAAGAGAGCCAGGCCAAATTCCTCGCTCATTCATGGAAGTGGGCGTTCGATGTGATAGAGACCGAGCTAAGCTTCGCGTACGACGTTCTCTACACCAAGGCCTCCGTTTCCATCAAAGAACAGAGACCATTCCTACCAAAAAACAAAGAAGAAAAGAAACAGAGACCATATCTCCAAGTTCCATCGAAGAGAAACGGACTATATCTCGAACGAGAGGGAGAGGTGGAGCCATCCGAGTCCTGAGTTTGGTATTGACGGTATCCACCTCCTCTTTTTATTTCCAAGCCGATAGAATACATGAGTTTCTGCTCCAGCACAGATGCGTCACATATGCGCTGCTCGCCGGAGCTGTGTTTGTCGACATCGTGACGCTGCTTCAATTTTTCTGTCAGATTGGTCAATCGTTGACGGTAGTCGGCACACTAAACAGGAATTCGTTAGCAATGCCCGGTGGTCCAATTTAATGTCGCAGTACAATCTCATCAGCTTCTGCCTCAAAGATCGTCCTTCAATGTCCAAGAAAATCCTTGGCAAACTTGGCTTGAAAGAATCCTGGGACCGCCACAGATACACCCGATTTGCCCGCGTTGATGACCAACTCAAGCAATTTCTCTTCACCGAGCTATGGGACAAAGCACAGGCGGCCAAGAAATCGAAGAACTACAAGCCATTTAACGACTGCAGAGGCGATTGGGTACTCCAACAAGAGAAACGATTCGACGAACTTGGTTGGAGTGTCCGAGCAGCAGATTTTGATGAGAGCCTTCTCATATGGCATATAGCAACGGACTTGTGTCACCGTTCTGTCAAACCCTCAACCCGCTCCAGCGCTGTTACTAAATTTGCCGTAATGGCCAAAGAGCTATCAGATTATATGCTGTACCTACTGGTCATGCGCCCTCTCATGCTGCCTCCTCCCCGATAATGGGAACGAAGAGGTTCAGAGACACCTGCGCCGAGGTGAAAAATACTTCGAGAGATACGCATCCTGTCCAGATGAACGAACAGCTTATGCAATGCTACTGCAGGTGGAAAGGCATCTTGGTCCTTTGACAGTTAAAGGAGACCGGAGCAAGTCGGTTCTATGGGATGGTTGCCTTCTTGCCAAACAGTTGGGGCTCGTGGATCCGCCGGAGACGAGATGGAAGATTGTGTGCAAAGTGTGGGTCGAGATGCTCTGCTATGCGGGAATGCAGTGCGAGGGTTATTATCATGCAGAGAAGCTCAGAGAAGGGGGAGAACTCCTCACCCTCGCCTGCTTTCTGATGACTCACTTGGGCATGGGGAAACATTACAAGATTGAATTTGGTAATGCCAGTCCCAATTTTTGGGTAGAACAATCATATTATTATGTCACCGCATAGGACCAATTTTCGGCCAATTTTACGCGATTCGAGTTCGATCAGCTATTTTTCTGTGGGAAATTTGTGTGTTGCCTAGGACCAATCAGCTTTTGTTGAGCCCTCTGCTAGTGTAACAAGTTCGCCCAAGGGCGTCCATGAATAACAAAATTTCTTTTCTAGACTGCATTCCCAAATAGCATATTAACTGAATAATGCCTACTCTGGAAAACAAAGTTGCTACTGCGATCATGCAGAACAAATGCAGGAGTAGACAACCTGATTTCTATGCCAGATCGATAAGCAATTGCCGCCTGAATAGTTAAAGGTGAGTGTTCCAGTTTCATTACATGGAGGATTGCACCACCACGGATATAGTCTCAAGTGCAGCCATTATGAAGCACTGTAAAGTTGGAGGCCTTTGTATTTCCACGGGCTCATCAAACTTGCCTTACTTTGAAGTAATGGGATTCCATTTGAAAAACTAAGATTGCAATCTTTAGAGATTCAACTAGGCCCTTTACTGGAGCCATAAGAAGAAGAAAGCCTTTAGGCTTACAGACTTTCCTCATGAGACCACGATATCGAGCAGCCAGTGCTTGCACACAATCTTGGGTTTAACAAAGCTGTTGCAATAAATTCTTGAGATTATTTAAGAGTCTCAACAATCTGCAACTGGACATTGGGGTCTTCACTATGGACAAGATCCTCATAGGCAACCAGCCAGTGAATGCACACCATCTTAGGTTTTAACAGAGCTGTTGCAATGAATTCTTGAGATTATTTCAGAATCTCAACAATCTGCAACTCGACAATGGGGTCTTCGCTATGGACGAGATCCTCATAGGCAACCCACTTTTCTTCTAGAATTCTATCTTCTTCAGAGATCGCTCGCATGCTCAAAAGCTGCAATGCTTCCATTGCAGTGTTGTGAAATCCACACCCTACATATGCACATGCTCAATTATGTTTACCCCGCCCTGACAAAATCATGTCATAAATATATTAACCAGTTAAGCCTCGAGAGTCATTAACATTATTATTCCAAAACTACTTTTAAATATGCTTCTTGAAGAATTGTATTGAATAGTTGAAGATCTGGATAAACTCCTTCCGAGCTAGATTTATCCACAAGATATACTGCATTTGAGGGTGCCAAACGCTTAGCCGGCTTTCCTGCCTTCCTAACTCTTATGAAAATAAAAAAATAAAGATCCTGCAACAAAGACCTAAGATGGCACAGATGCAGCAACTCCTGAAACATGGACCTAGCTGGCTCCATAACAGATTAGCGAATTAACAGTACCAAACTAGGAACAAGAAACACGCATCCCCCATGGAGGCAGCCACGCCCTCGGATCCTTCTATTTAACCATGCATCAAACACGACATGCTGATTGCCATACACTGGCAAATCAATAATAGATTAGCTACTCAGTTTCTTAAGTCTCTCTAGAAAGGTTGTGTTCTTACACTAGGAAAGCGAAGGATTTTAAATTCAGACAAACTATTAATGACCATACGCAACTGTGTCGTTGATCCTCACTATCTCATTTTCATTTCATCTATCTTTTCAAGCATCCAAAAACAGAATGTAAATATATCTATTTCAACCGAGCAACGGTAGAGGGACTGGCAAAACTGACAATTCAAGTAGCACTGTAATAGCAGAAGGAAATAAAAATATCAAAAACAGGAAAAGGAAAGAGGAACAGTATATAAAATTTTTTGGTCAGGGGACCAGATCCATATACATCCATGTGTAACAAAATTTCTGATCAAGATTGGAACCATAAATAGCATATTAATTGAATATGCATTGCTCAACATAGCAAACTTAGTTACATCAAGAACGTACAAACTCACTTGTTCACTGTTCCAACTTATAAGATGTATGAGAGGCTGGAAACTGATACCTGACAAATTGCCAGCTGCCTTATTATTCTTGTGTAAACGCACATGTATATCAGTAATCCCAATGTTGCTAAGCATTTGTAGGTTGAATGTGGTTTAGCTCAATTAGGGAAAATGAGTCCTCATAAGCGCGGGTGCTTGTCAAAACATGTCATCAAAATCCCATGTAGAAATATGCTTTCATCTCCACAGCTGCCCAGATCTCATCAACCATCACGATAAGAAACAGGCCAAAATTAATTGATCTGCTGAGGAACATCCATCACTTCCATGTCAGAACAATCAGCAACGGCCACCTGAACAATCAAATGTTAGTGGTGCCATTTTGGTTTATATGGAGGATTGAAGCCACCACAGCTATCTGCTCAACAAAGACATCCATGAATGACAATAACATTGGAGGGCTTGATATTTTTCTCGAGCTCATTAAACCGCCATCTTTGATCGAAGTATAAAGGCCAATCCATTTGAAAGAACTACTATTGCAATCTCTAGAGAAGTATGAAGGCCAATCCATTTGAACCAACTCCTCTTGATATCTCTAGAGATTCAAGCAGACCCTTTACTGGCACCATAAGAAGAAGAAAGCCTTTTGGCCCACAGGCTTCCTCAGAAGACCATGATATTGAGCAGCCAGTGATTGCACACCATCTCAAGTTTAATAAAGCTGTTGCAATATACTCTTGAGATTCTTTGAAAATTTCAATAATCTCTAACTCAACATCTGGGCCTTCGTTGTGGACAAGATCTTCATAGGCAATCCTCTTTTCATGAAGAATGTTTCTTCTGAGATCATTTGCATGCACAGAACCTGCAATGCCTCCATCGCAGTGTTATGAAATCCACACTCTACATATGCAGAAAATGTGTACCAAAGGGTTGAAGGATTAGGCTGGATTTTCGCTCTGAGTATACCCTCAATTACACGCTCAACTATGTCAATCTGACCCTGACAGAATCATGCCATAAATAAATTAATCAGTTAATTCTCAAGAATCATTAACATTGAATATTCCTTGCAACAAACGAGAATACTACCTTTAAAGATGCTTCTCGAAGAATTGTATTGAATAGTTGGATGTCTGAATGAATTCCTTCAGAGCGAGCTTGATCCAAAAGATGTAGTGAACCCTCAAAATTTTCATTTGCTAGAAGTACCTGAGAGTTGCAGGGAAAGAAACTTTGAAAAGGAAGTAGATGGCCCCATATGTCTACTCCTGTCTAAGCCATGTCAGCAAGCATTGGTCATCCATGAGGGCAAGCTAGGTTGCTCCTCAAGTAGTCATATAAGTATGTTTGGAAAAGGGAACAAAAAACATGCTACGCTTGTCCAGAAAGACCTATTTAGCAAGAAAACTTCAGACCATGAAGTCATCTCCTAGACAGCAAGATGGAGATCGAGTGTGTTGAAAACCATCTTGGTAATTAATGCAAGCCCAAAAGACAAGTAACAAATTAAAGGCCAAAACAAGAGAGGAAAATGTTAATGAATTGAAGAAGAATCCTAGGGCACAAGGAGAATCTTGTTAATATATGCATTAAGGATAAAACTAATAAAGCTGTATCTTCAAATGAAGACTCAGACATTATTTGTCAAATTGATATCTGTTTCTAACAAAGACAATTTTAGGGCTACAAAAGTTTGTGAAATCATACAAGCAAGATTTTAAATCCCGCTAGACAGGGTTGTTCCAATTTTCCCATGGAACAGAATGCACCACCGTCCTACCCCATCCCGACATTTGGAACAGAGGATGTCCCCGATATCCCGATCGGGACACTAGGACACTAGCGGGATGGTCTTGTCCCGACACATGGAATGGTACCCAATCCTGGTGTCTTGCGGGACGTCGGACCTAAATTCTTGCATACAAGTCCTACATACAAACATAATGGGCTTTGGACGTTATCTGCCCTTTACAAACAAAATTCTGAAAAATTTCAGAAGTTGTATTTTTCAGTATCAGTTTACATTGTAACTTGTAATACATCTGGACAGCCACAGGACATCATTCTCCACATAAAAAGACAGCACTGATACAAGACAACTCGATAAGAAGATTACTTTGTTCCTCCATGGACTATAGTTGCATGAGCTCCTCTCCTCTCGTCCTAGATCTTTTTTGCAATGTAAAGGCAAACAAACCAAGTTGATTCAACTAGATTTGCAATGGATGGTACCATTATTCTGGATCAACTTATGTGTAATACCATGAACAACATTTTTGGTCAAGTTTTAAAGTCAAAGTCTCAAGCTAATTTCTTGGAAAGCAGTTTTCCAATTTCTCTAAAAAAGATCAAGATGCTTATGGAAGTACTTAAGTTCCATAAAAAGTCAGAGACTATGCTAGACTTCAGAAAATAATATATAACTTAACAGAAATAATTAATTGGGATATGCAATTCCTAAAAATATGCAATTACTATACAGAGTAGGCAATCCATGAATTTTGTCATCTTTCTTCCTTACAAGCTCATTTGATGCCCTTTTCTTTGAAGCAGAGCATCTACCAAAATAACTGACTGGAAATTAAAATGTCCAAACTTAAAAAAGAAGTAAAAACCTCTTAAGCAGCCAAAATTTAAGAACATAACTAACATGACCCAGAGTATGTTATTATTTGCCATCTTTATGCACCAAATCTATAAACTAATATTGATATTGATCGATGTCCTTAGAGGAATAAACATGAGAAATTGAATCAGATCTATGAAAAGTCCAATTCCAAACTTGACAAAAGAACAAATAAAACCCAATAAAACACATGAAATCCAGACTCAGACCCCCAACAAAACTGTAGATTAGGTTTATGCTTGGGTTCAATGTGAAATCACTTTTAAATATTAAACTGAAATGAATCTTTGTTATGGTTTCAAGAACTGTCTTCAACATTAAGCAACCAAATTAATTAAAGTGAAGAAAAGTAAAACATGAAATCATATTTTGATGGCTTATAGTTATTAGGGTGAAGGCCAGACATATTCCTACAGATATCAGAAATACTATTTTAATTAAGCAGAAAGTCTAGCCTCTGCTATTAAGTAATCCAAGGGCTGATATAAGATTATAAGCCTAACGTGTAATAGATTGTCGCATATGCATTGTTACACAGTCCAAATTCAGCAAGGGAGCCACTATTATGTACTTTCTTCAGTTTATAGGCCCTATATTGTGTGGACTTTTGTTAAAAACCCAAATCACTGATGATGCTTATGCTTCATAGTACATCTTGCCATCTAATAAGCACAGCCATGTCCTTTTCTCAGAGTTCCACAACCAGACCTCCATTTTCGCCTCATTTTACAAATCAAAAGTTAGGTCCATACGCTTGGTTAAGAATAACACATAAACATAAGTTAATACCATAATTCAGCATAATGTTTTCATTTGATCAATAAAAAGCAACTTCCAATATACGCTACAGGTTATTGTTAATGCATTAATTTGGAGATGTGTTTAAAAAAAAAAAGAACTGTAGTATAATACCTTTATGAGTGCGGTGTATGTCAATAACTGTGGACAGAAACCATCACGGATCATCAAGGATACCAATGCACATGCAGACTTGAAACATGTCAGAATGCTGCAACATTCTATCATAATATTGTACGTAGCAACATTGGCCGGGAGACCACATGATCTCATGTTTTTAAAGACTTCAATTGCCCTGTGACTCTGCAATCCATTGAAAAGCTCTTCATCAGGTTCAGCATGTAATCCAATATGCACCATATAAACAAGGAAAGGATATTTCTAAATATATCATATTAAATGAGCACCATGCTGATCTCCACCCCACCCCAGCTCACCTCCCCTGCCCAACAACATTAAAAAAAAAAAAGAAAATAAGAGAAAGATACAAATAATCACTACATACTTCCTTGGCCTTAACAAGTGCATGCAGCACAATATTGTACATATCAGATTTCTGATAAGGATCTGTCTGCCAAAACATGTTTTCAGACACATTTAAGTAAGCGAACATCTCTTGTATCATGCCCTCGGCTCCAAGAGCTCCAATCTGAAAAGAGGGAGACAAAGAAGGATTATGCTAAGCATTTAAAAAAACAATAAAAAAACTACAGAAATTGAGATTATGCTCAAAATCAGAGATCCCCAAAGGTGAGAATCATATAAAGCATGGAGTAACAAGGCAAATAAAATTAGTACAGAAATAACAGCCATTTTAATGTCTAAAATTGCTGAGTCAAGTTGTGTTAGATATGCTTCTTAGTTCTACCAAGTCCTGGGCAACTCTAAAGAAGTTCAATCAGCTCTAAATTTACTTCAAGACATCATACACTAAGAATTACATAAACCAATAAATACTTCTTGCAAATGCACATAATGATTCACAAAAGAAAAAAAATCCAAAATCTCAATAGTGAAATGACCAAACCTTAATGATGCTTATCTCTGTGGGTTAAATAGATGCAATTGATGCTAGATCACAAAATTTGTTTATTAAGTTGCAAGTAACAACAATAACCAGTTCATCTGTTGCTTAGATAAGGGTTTGATGGAACACTAAATGAAATCGCATGCACTTGATGCAATCAACTATACAAACATGAGAAGCAAGCCATATTATTTTATTATAGAATAACTGAGGATAACATGAACTTCACACTTAACTGTAACATAAGAACGTAATACAAAGATTAATATTTGCTACAACTCCATTGAATGATCAAAGCACACTTTGCAGATAACCACAGGAGAGTAGAACCAGGAGAAATTATTTGATCAGTCCTAGAAGCATGATATACTCCACAAATTGTGCTGATTTTTGGATGTTGGCTACATTTGATAAATAATTTAAATCCTCCTTACTTTTAGAGGTTCGTTATGAAACATTGGGCAGCCCGTTTGTCCATCAGAGGTTTCTGATATCACTTATTTATGTATTAAGTGGTTGTTATGTGGACAGTTCTGACAAGATGATACAATTGTTTGAACTGAAACATGGTTGAGATAGAGAAATCCACTCAATATTGGATTATTATATTTTAAGATGGGTGGATAATTGTCCATTTTGTGAATTCTCAATTTTATTGCCAATCATTCATTTATAAACCTGATCGATTATTGGGGCAGCAATTTTCTTACCCAGCTCACCAGCCTACCAAATAACAGGTTCGGCAAGGATTCTTATAATCATATCAGCTTTGGGTTACTCAAGAGAAGGTCCACCAAACCACCCAGAACCAGGTGGTTTGAGACATACCAAACCAACCAACCATGAATAAGGACTGTCCAATCACCGATATGATCCCATGTCAATGCCAGCATGAATCAAGCTAAACCATTTGTTCCTCTCGGTTTCAAGCAATTTCAGGCTGTTCCAGAACTGAACCAAGTTTAGGCCTTTTTAACCCTCCTCTCCCCTCTCCTAATCCTCATCATGACTTGTGATCCTATCCTCTCGTGATTTTTCTCAGTAGGGTCACAGTTCCATCATCATCATTGTAGCCCCCGCCTCCAATGACAATGACGATGACAATCACAAACCACGGAGATGACCTTGGCAATGATGATGACGAACACGACCATCACAGACGATGACAGTCATGGTCTAAGATATGCCTATCCCTCCCTCCCTTGGTTTCAATATGCCTTGGGTCGATACATACATACCAGTACTATGTTGAACTGATTGTTGACTGATAGGACTTCCAACACCAATTCAATGAACTTTGCTCAAGACAAACCATATTATAAATGGGTCAAGCTTTAAGGATGGCAATAGATCAGATATGGATTGGATAGGCTATTATCAGCACCCGACTAATACTTGCCTCGGGACATGGCAAGGCGAATAGAGTCTTAAGGTAGGACAAGGTAGATAAAGTTAGATGGGTAGGTTGGATGGGTCAGTCACGTAAAGCTACAAAAATCCTCTTTTTTTGCATATAAATCAATTTTCACCTTAGGGAGAGAACTTGTGAAGAGTTATATATATCCAGATCGAGTTCAGGACTCATGTTATCAACATCGGTGGAACCATCCCAAACCATGCGGCTCAAGATGTACTGAATCGTATCAACGGCGGATTAGAACGGTTCCAACATCCAAATCAAGAATTGATGAAAGGGAAGAGGGAGAAAGAGAGAAAAGAGAGGAAGGGAGACAAAGAGTGTGGCCAACAGCGGCTAGAACAAGGGTGAGGGAGGGGGAAGAGCGCTTTTGAAGCCCTCTCTCCACCATGCGTTGGAACAAGGATAGAGCCTCCATTTCAAAATGAAGCAGGGACTTCCACCCCTTTTTATATTATTTTTTTAAAGTTGTGAAATCGACGGTCACTACCAACTTTACTTAAAAATTAATATATATATATATATATATATAT
>KE504783.1:999891-1011813 GCA_000441515.1 Elaeis oleifera | reverse complement strand
ATATATATAAAAAAGCAAAAGCCCTTGTTCATTTCGAAATAAGGGCCCACCCTTATTTTGACGCACTGATGAGAGAAGCCCTCTCTTGCCCCTATTTCAAAGCCCTCTCCCCCTCACTTGCCCCAATTTCAACCACCACCCTCTCCCTCTATCACTCTATCTTTTCCTCTCTCTCCTCCCCCTCCCCCTCCCCCTCCCAATTCTGCCTGTCGATTCACGCCACAATAGTATGGGATGGTGTACCATACTGTCTCGCCAACCAACCGGCATGGATGCCCATTCTGATACTATTTTCCTTGCATTTTACCATTAGTTGCAAGTCAATAAAACTCGCCCTATTAAGATCAAGTTAGATCGAGTGCTTGATGAGGCAAATAAATTGCCACCCCGATCGAGCCTGTGTCTATCCGCCACAAACCAACAAGTCGCCATTGAATTAGGCCTAGGCCCCTAAGATAGTGGTAATACAATATTAGGTTGTGGCCTAGTTACTCTTTGACTTGAGTAACTAGGACTGTGGTGCAACTAATTGTTCAGAAGAAGAAAATATAATCAAGACTGCATGCTTAGAATTCATCACTTATTCTCAAATACTTAGAATTCATCGCTTCTTCTCATCCACTATAGTTTGTTCTCCTAGATCACTTAATTCTGATACCTAACCTTGGATCACCTCTTCTTAGTCCCATTTTCTTTTGGTTTTTAGAGTATACAAATGACAAGTGAAGCTTTAACCAGGTTGGCAGGTTGGATGTGTTCATATAAAATAAATGTGTTTGGCATGAAATTACTCTTATTAACCCGATTATTGATGGGTCAGACATGCCTTAAGGGTTTTTGACCATCCTAGACTCAACCTGAGCAGCTTGACCAATTGCCTTCCTACTCAAACAGTACCATTAATCTCCCAACACTAAATCCATCAGTGAAAAGCCTCTAAACACTAGATTGGCATATGGGCATTTAAATTGGTAATCATGATCAATGATGTAGATCCTCGATTTACATGGCCCACCATGCAATTTGCATTAGTTTAAATCATCTCTAGAGAATTCTCTCATGTGTGTTTGTTGGTGAAATACATACTGTTTTGGCATGCTGAGAACTAGCGTGCTCTGTACAAGAACTTATAATGTGGATACAAATTAAAATCATAAAATATATTCAACTTTAATGCATGTAATTACCACAAATAGTTTCCAGGCCCGCCAGTCACTTCCAAAGACCAGTAAAATCGTTATTATTTTAAGGCATGTGTCATGCATGTAACCAAAAAAGAAGGCCAATAATTGGTGGATGGCTGTGGTAACAACTAATGACAGCTCCATAACTAGGGAATATAACATCGTATTCTTCATAGATAAATTTGTTATGAAAAACTCCTGTATATGTTTAATAAGCTTCTCATGTTTCTATCCCTATCATGGATAGAGTTCCAAGAGGGGTGTGTTTGCTTATGAATGGACAATATCCACAGACTACACGAGTACACATACAGTACGTGCTTCATGTTAGGCCAGTCACAAACCCATTTTGGTTCCTATTAGAAAGTTGCATGTGCATTGCATGTGTGCCCCACTAAGATGAAAGGTGAGAAGCAAAGCAAGTTGAGATTAGCAAACAAAATCATTTGAGAGGAATAGGTAACAAAAAGGGAGAAATGAGTACTATTTGAAAAGTCCACTTCCTGTTTCATGGAAGGTATTAGATGGCATTTATTAGATTGTCTACATCAGATGAAATCAAGTCAAGAACATAGGAACAACAGAAAGCACCAATATGGTGCTAAACTGACACCACCAGTCTAAAGTTATCCATCAGCATTACATGCATGATAAGTTGCAGGATCCACAAAAATTGCCCATTGCCAGAGTTCTCTGAAAAATGGAAACTTCACAAAGGCAGTTGCATGAAGATAAATGTCCTTATAACGGGCCTTGATGTTGTGCTAGATTTATAATAAAACAAGAAAAAAATCGTCAAAAGAAGAAAATGCAAGAATTACCAGATTCTGCATAGATCGGTAGCTGTGCCGTATTCCCATCATCATCATATCCATCTCTATTGTCTTTATCCGTTTGACAACATCAGCATGTGAAAGCATATTCCCTTCTCATAAGGAACATTGACTGTGCCAAACAAGGAAACATAAGCTCATAGGTCCGGATATTCGAATTTATGTTTCGACGCTTCATTTTAGTCAAAACACGAACAGCTCGTTCAGGTACATCCTGCATGAAAATTCAAAATGATTTCCAACAATCTGTGAACTATCTTGCATATCTATAAAATCTGAGCAAGGATGATATAATATGACAAAAGTTGGAGAAAACTTGCGAAGACATAAAATATCTAATAGAATATCAAAAGATACTAAAAGATTTTATGGTGCAAGTATGGTTACCAAATCTCAATGGGACATCCTCGAGGACATTGGGATGGTGTACCATTCCAAGAGTCAGGATAGGATAGGATAGTCCTACCATTGTCCTAGCACCCTGAACATAGCATCATAGGACATCCCCCATCCTAGGTGTCTGGATGGGAAAGGATGGCGGCACATCCTATTCCGTAAAAATAAAAAATAAAAAAAAGCGGCAACCCCATCCCACAAGATTTACCTTGGGTATTTGTGAAGGATACATAAACTGGATCCCAGGTCCATCTTTTTTGTGCCTATCATAGTAATATATATAATCAACTATCAAGATTCCAAGCCTCACCTCCCTATCACGACGGAAATAGTCCACGAGTGGGGTTGCCAACCATGCTCCAGATCATGGAGTTTCCCCTTCTAGTCCTCAAACCTTCCTTTGAAGTCTGGAGCTCATTGTAACCGTCTCTATTGGATGTATTTACTCTTGCTTAATCTAACAGTTACAGTTATCTTTCTTTCTTGGTTATGATTTCAGAGTAATCTTTCTTTCTTGGTTACATTGCTGATGTATCTAGAAGTGAAATTGTTGAGCTTCTCATGCATCACGCACATGTGATTAACAAGACATGGACCAGGATGTGTAAGAATTCATGGTTGTGATATTAATCATTCTCATATAATGTCTCCAAGCATAAACCACATGTTCAATGTTTAGAATACTTATTTACTCTATAGCTACATTTGAAGGTTACGAATCAGAAGTTGGCAAGAAATTAGATAAAATGAAACAAAGATGCACCAATCCATGTGAGGGGGGTAAACTGCAGTATGCACATTTTCAAGGCACAGATATAAAGCTGACTGATGCACCATGCAATAATTTATGAAAGCAAAGGAATGGAAACTTTCTTAATGACTTTCAGTTCTGCCAACAATTGGCACTTGCCACCACGTTAGCAGCTGTACATGTAAGTAGCAAATATTTGTTTATTTTATAAAGTTGGAGAGTATATCAAAATCAAATCCCAAAAATATATAATCCAAAGCTAGACCTAGGCTATTTTAAGAAGAAGGAAATACAATGACCAATTAGCTGACACAAGATAGAAGAAGAATTAAAAAGCAAACGTAGAGAAGTTGATGAAACCAATTCATGGAGTCCTTTGTAGGAAGAATATGAGTTACCATGACATCACAGGCAGCTAGTAGGGCATTAAAAGGACGTATATACTTTGGTAGATTTCCAGAAATTTTTCCAACAAAACCTCAGCCATATCCAGTTCCAAATTTTGCTATGACCAATGGAAAGAGCTGCAAGAGTATCATTGTAAGGCTCAATATTCTTTTTCTCCATTGATTTAATCTGCAAAATTTATGAATAAATAGTATGAAAGTACTGGATATATGAATATAGAGAAAATACACAATATATCATTAAACAAGTATGCTGATTGTTTTTGTGTTGCATCCAAAATGTTGAGGTACCATCCTAGTTCCACCCTCCCAGTTTTACAAGATATCATAATTAATGATCTAGTGAAATCAAAATATTAAAACTTATTTTGATGATCTCATTTTTATTCTTATATAAAACTTCCACAACCATATTTGAAGAGCAATACCACTTTCATGCCATAAGCAACTCCTTTTCCATTGATAACAGCTTTAACAAATCCATCATACGAATGCTGTGATGGTTCCACTCCGAGGTTATGCATCTAGGCAGAAGGGAAAAAGATGAACATGGTTAGATGTATGGGGTTTTTTTTTTATTATTAAGAAGAGCTAATGACTCTTCAATTAAGTTTATCTATAAACAGATAATGTTCGTATAATCCAAGAGCATTATATAAAATTCAACATTCTAATAGTTCAATCACAACCTCCAGGATACGAAAATTTAATGGAAATTAAAGATGATGTACAATCTGGCTCAGCTCGAAAACCTAGAAAACATTTTTGTGAGTGTTTCTTCTTTTCAGCACCAAATAGATAAAGCTAGATTGGACAAGTACAGAAGAATAAAAATACCAATGATTATCTAAGACTCTTAAAATTACAAAAGAAATAAATAGAAAGAGAGAGAAGAAAGTGCAACATACTGCAAAAGGAATTCGGTTCGTGTATGTATCAGAAAAATACAATACCCACATCTTAGAAAAATGTGCTTATTACAATGGTACCTGCAGGAACAACTGCTCAGCCAGTTGGAAGTTATTAGACCACGCACAGGCATGGAGCATATCATTGAAAGACCACCTCAAAAAATTCATAGTGGGAGGAGATGCCATTTCGGACACCAGTTTCGTCTTTTCATTACTGAATTTGGTCCTCTCATCTGGTTTAACTGCAAACTTCAAATTGTCAGTTCCAATAGCATTAGCAATGGCGGGAAACATCTGTGAATTGCTTCTACCACTCTCTGCGCTGTCGATGAACCTGCTTCCAAGGGTTTCAGTGAACAAAACATTAGATGCATCGGGCAGATCAGGCTGATTTTCAGCAGTCCTCTCTGATTTGAGATTCCCAGTGATGTTATACGGCAACTGGTTTCCACAACTGGTTACATCCATACAAACTTCTTTTGAACCCTTATCAGCTTTAGTGGAGCTTCCCTCATATAACATATTCAATGTGCTTTCAGTGTCCAACAAATATCTTACTCCAGATGAATTATTAGTCAAGGGTATAGGAATATCTAATCTTGATGACCGGTATCGTCCTGTGGCAGATATTGTAACAGAGGCACTTTCTTGCCTAGCAATAGCCATCATGAGTTGCAAAACATTGTATGCCGATTCAAGGTCGCCTAATTTAGTGAAGGAGCGAACAAATTTCCGTAAAGTAATAATGCTTGGGCTATAGTACCTAGTGCAATCCTTCCAAATCTCATGAACTGCAGACAGATTTTCCTGCATAACTGCAAGCTGGAAAACATTTAAGAATCAACAACCAAATAGATAAAGTACCAAACGATGGATATTAGTAGTAATTGAAAAATTAAATTAGAATTACTAATCAAATAATTGCAATGATAAGAATAGAAATCACAGTAAACTATGATAAGACATGAATGACATTTAAAAAAAAAAAAAGGAGGCGTGTGTTTGGTGTTTGTGGATTGTGAGGGGGCGGGCGCAAGTCCAGACAGGTAAAGGCCAAAATATTTAAGAAGCATTGCCCCAAAATTTGGTTTTGGGTTAATAAGATCTTTTCCTCAATAATTCTACTAAAAGCTAACCACAATATTGTAAAACCAAATAAACATGAAGTTTCCAGTCAAAGGAACTAATATGTGGCCTTCAATATTCTTCATGAGCTGGGTGTGAAAGGTTAGAATTCCAACAATTGAATTACCTATTGAAATTCAAATTCACAGTTTCGTTGTTAAGATAGATAGGACAAAGGTCAAATTTTTGTTGTTTATACGAACGACATCGTGGTTACCATAGACACCAAAAGAAGACCATGAAACTGAAGCAATAACTCCTATAATTCAGATATCACAGATCTGCAACCACATAAACCTTCAAGGAATACTGAGGTTGCATGATTAGAGAAGTTCAGCTTCAAATATGTGCAGAATGAAACACTTGATTTGCTGAAGGATATTAGAAATTATCCTATCAATTTTAATTATCACCCAGAATCAGAGGATGGAGAACTAGTGTAAGATAAAAAATATCACCTATATATTGGTCGCATACCAAATTCATTGAAAGAATGCTCATAATCTCAATCATCACCAGACAGAGACAGTCTTCGCATAGGATATGGATGTCATGAACTTGATGATGTTATAAAGCAAATTGGGCTTAGTCTATGTACAATAGAAAATCTATATCATATAACTATATGTTCATTAAAAACTAGAAAGCCCAGATACTTGGAACAGCAAGAAAGAGTAGTCGTCACGAAGTTTAGTGCAGAGATTAGGTAAGGCAATTGCTCTAGCTACTTCTAAGATAATTTGATAAGGAACTTTATGCAAGAAATTGGTCTGCAGATGACTGAAGCAGTGTGATAATCACGAAAATATTAATAATTCTTCCAACATGATATTCCATGGCACCAAATGGTCTTCATTTCCCAGAGATCCCATGTTGACACTAACTCTATGTTTGGTTGAGGTCATCAAAGGGAAGGATGGTTGAGGTTGGAAGGATGGATGGCCCTCGCCCACTGTTTAATTCAAAAAATCTTAGGAAGGATGGATGAAAAGGAGCGATTATCCATCCAGCCTGATGCATCAATTTACATCCTCCCAAATTAGGAGTATGCAAGGGGTGGATTTCTATGTTGATAAAATTACCCCTCATTAATTTTCTAGCAAAATCCTAGTACTTCTTCATTTTTTTTCATTCACGTTATTTATATACACATATTTTATCTTACCCATACTACTAAATTTTATTACTAATTATTTTAATTTTAATACAAAATTTCCATAAATTTAAGTAAATAATTAGAATTACCTTCTATTTTTCTATTCATATTCACTATTTTTTAGTTAATTATTTGTATAAAATTAACTAAATTAAATTATAAATTAATTAATCATTTATATAATTAATAAATATATATATTAAATCATATATAATTAATTTATTAAATGATTTATTAAATTAAATTATAAATTATAAAGTAAGTTTATATATTGTCTTACTTCTTTAGTATAGATAAGTGTTATAAATCAATAACAATAATACTTCTTTTTATCCAGGGATAATTTAACTCATGCAAATATCATCTATCCTCTCTTTCATTCTTCCAATACCAAACAGGAGGGAATCATTTCCATCCATCATTTCATATGTCACCAAATATATGGGAGGATAGATGGAAGGCCCATCCATCCTGCCCCTCATCCTTCCTTCCTCACTTCTCCAACCTTCTTCCAATCCATCCTTCATACCAAATAGAAGGTAAGCCAATGAGTCCATATTTTTGTGAAGAATCCATTAATCCATGATCTTTTGAACAAAGAAGGCATAATTAGAAGAAAAATGAGTTTTAGGAAACAATGATACAAAAATTCCAAAAATCTCTCAAAGAAACTACCTCAACTTTTTTCAATCTCAGTTCAATTCTTGGTAAAACAAAGTAATTTCTAGTTTTAAGGTGACATTTAGGCATACATTTGCGAACAGTAATTTAATCAAATATTGCATTGACTTATGTTGTGAAATATCCTATTTCAACATTTCCAAGCATATCTAGCATAACTCTAGACTCTATAGCTTATCTCTATGATAAATTTATCAAAGTGGGACATGGGGAAGCCAAGGGCAGAAGCCTATCTCTAGAGACAAGTCATCAATGTTAGGAAGAAGCATATTATCAAACAATCCACCAGCAAGGGTCAGTCTAATATACGTGCATGTAATAATAGCAGTCAGCAACCGTGGCAATAAAAATACAAGGAATAACATGCATAACCAAAGGTGCACATTGGTTGTTGTGATCTAGCATAAAATGAAATAGACATCATATGGATTGTCATCATCTAATATGGAAGGTAAGTCACCAAATAGATAGTTATCATTTAAGAAACGAGGAAGAGAGTGTAGCAACCATTTGACTCCACAAATATCGTCTCCCTTTCATTTATTTTTCTTTTGTTTTACATTGTATGAGTTTTTCTTTGGGTCATGTCATCAAATGAGATTATCATGAAATAAGAACAGCAGTTGGTTACACATCATTCGGGTGGAACTGTAAACAAGAAGTATCATTTCATTATTGTACAAACCCATAACTCAGATCAACCATATAATTATTGGAGATTGAAGGATGAATGGATGCTAAAAAATGAAGTCAGTTGAAAATAAATATACAGTAGACCAACAAGACAGTCTAACAGTTGATGAGTAAAACTTGTCAGAGGAAGATCCACTAACAATTTAAAAGATCAAAATACGTAAGTTGCATGGCTCATACAAGCTGCAGAAAAGTTGCTGCGCTTTATTAAGTAGGCTTAAGTAATCATTATCATGAAAAATAGTTCAAGATCGTCACAAACCTTAAGAAGTTCCCAATAGGTTATCTCAGACTTCCCTACATGTTGGCTCTCCATCAGCTCCAAACAGTAGTCAGCATCTTTCAGGCTCTTTTTGATTCCACATCCAGCTAACAAAATATTAAACATTGGAAGTGCAGCATTGACGTGATCATTTTCCCAAGGGAAGTAAGCCAGTTCAATGCCTAAACAGAGAATAAAAGGATAAAAATACAAAAAAATATTAAGAGATGCATATAATCAGAAGAATGTACCAAGAATTCATGTTTCCATGAGAAGAAAACCCTTATGATGTTCGTCAATGAAGGGTGAACATGGTGACATTCGATCCTGAGTGTTCGACATTGCAAAGTTTGAGAAGTCCACAGAATGGTGGGATTCTATCTCAAGCATAAATTTTAGGGGAACCAATGACAGAAATTTGATGGCAAACAAAAGGAAATTGTGAAAAGTCAGCAGACAAACTCTGACCATTTCAGGATCTGTCCATAAAAAAGAGATGAGGTTCTGAGAAGCAAAGAAGTGGAAAGAAATCACTAGTATTTTGTCATAGAAGTGAGCGGTTATGATGAACAAGGACCCTGGCACAGGACACATGATCATAACCATAGTGACGAAGGCCTGTCCAAATTATTTGGGCTTGGCTTCGACACTCCTTATTCCCCAAGGTTTCCTACTTGACCGCCGCTGCTCAAGCGTTCACGATACTAAGTTTAGATCCATTTCACAATTCAACATGCTCTTCATGACTGAATGTCAACCTAACATCAATCCTCTACCATTTTCAACTTGAACTCAGATTGTTATATGCAGTGTTTATTGAGGAAAAAGTTATAAAAATTAAAGTTGCACTATTTGGTACCCTTAGTGCCTATTTGGTTTTCCAGTTTGACTAATACACATAATCCCAAAAATTACATTTTGTGAATTTTAAAAAACATGTTTGGGTAGCTGAGAATGTTGTGAACACAAAAATCCAGTTCTCACTAGAGGCCCATGTTCTTCCCCCACCCCCCAACCCCAACCCCATCCCCCATGAAAAAAGGTCATCAAAATTGATGCCATGTAATGTCCAATGCTGATAACACAGACCCACGTTGTCCACCTTCCATCTCTCACCCACAGCCCCACCTCTCTCATCATGGGTTATTCGCCCAGCACCAGCACTATTCAAGGCCTGTCTGGATATTCCTATAAGATTGGGTTGAAAATCCTGCAGGAATCGGGCCTGTTGGCCTCTCCAACTTGTACCTTCTAAGCGCTTGCCCAAATCCCACCACAATCCCAGTTTTTGGCTGCAATATGGAAAAAGGACCCATGGATCTGGGTTGGAAGCATTTGGTTGATAGAGCCATGCTCAAATGGGCGGCCCAATCCAAGAACCCTGCAGGAATTCAGCCCAATCTTAGGGGAATATCCAAACAAGCCCTCACAAGAAATTAAGACATAGTGGGATGGCTGGACATCCCACCATCCCGAGTGTCGAGATGTCCAAGTGTCGCGGTGCATCCTACTCCATAGAAAAACCGGGACACCCTAGTCCCACGATATTTGAATCCTTGACTATTTGCCTAATAAATCCTTGCCTTCCTCTCTTTAAATAAGAGGGTGGGGTGTATGACTGTCGTCTCCCTGCCTCCACCCCCATCCCTAACAAGGGAAAAGAGAAAAAGGGAAAAGAAACCAATGAATTCCCTCTGCAGTCACAGCCACAACCAACACCACCACTCACCGAACAGTTTCAGCTTACCCCTCTTTTTCCTTCTTTACAAAGGTGGGATTAAACAACATAAAATTCTTTCCTAGTTTTATACATTCCATTTCATAGTAGCTAAATAGAACATTTTCTTGCTGCAACTTATTTAAACAACATTAATAAAACCCCTCAGCCAAACAACCCCTTATGGTTGAACTGGTCAGAGCTTTCCTTTCAAAAAAGCTATGTAGCAAGCCGTGGGGCCTACTAAAAATTGTTTCCGTAGGTGCAAATGTTTAGTGTGATTGTGCTGAAGAAAGATCAAAAAGCAGAAGGAATGAAGATGGTAGCCAGTCATGAATTTCTTAGACTCATTTAGGCTGTTATGGTGAAAGAGTATTTGAATATATTAAGACATTTTACTTCACTTAAAAAATCAATTTAATAAAGTTAAAACATTAATAAATAATAATAAGTCTAGCAAAGTTTACAAGAAACAGCTTCCAATTTCTAAATGACTAGAGAAAAGATTCAGAGAACTGAAGTACTTATATCACAACAGAATGTTCAAATACCTCCTTAAGGTATCCTCCTTTACTTAAGGCTTCAATGATAAACCTGCAGCTTTTCCTGTTCATGCCCACTGCTTTATCCTTCATAACTTCCCACGTTTCCATAATAAACTACACGAAAAAAGGGAAATATCCATCAATGCATGCCAAAACCAATTTATATCTGATAACAATTCCAAATAGACTTTTCATGGCATTTATGTCCAAGAGATGATAAAATAGTTCAAAAAAATAGTGTTAAAAAGCAGCTGCAGTATGTGAGAGGTCAAGGGACAGCATAGTGCATATGCGATATGTGGACCGCATATATGGGTGCATATGCAATTGCTATTTTCTAATTATTCAAAAGTAACTCTATTATATTAAATACAATAATAATAACAACAATGATACTAATATTTTTTTGGGATGGATAATATTAAACCTAACCATCAGCTTGAACCCTCTTCACCTGTACAGGCCCATAAAAGAGTGGGCTATATTTTTGGCTCATAAATGCTAAGCAAGCTCATAAATGCAGCCTCATAATACTATAACTGTATACACAGCCATACAATGCTAAGTGGACTTTGTTTTGGTCCATATGCAGTGTAAGCGTATATAGTAAGCACATATAGACAATGAGGTAGGGTCAAGGGATTGCATATATGTGGGCACAATGTTTCAAATACTGGTACTATATCTCACTCTGGGTTTTTGCTGGAACGGTATGGTACCGGAACTGACACATGGTATGAGACTATATCCCATAACGACAGTGTGTACCAAAGCTGGAAACATGGTGGAATGGTATGATGCCGTTTATATGATCCCATTTCAGCAGCAGTGTTTAAAACCTTTGGTTACTGGACATATGGCATCACGTTTAAAACATTGAAATGTAAGCCATCACTGATATGGTAGAATCTATAATAGTAAGAACAAGAAAAAGGACCAGGCACTCAAATTTTAAGGAAAGGAGGAGAAAGAAGAGGTGGAGATTTCATCAGGTATCACCTACACAATTTTATTGAGACTATATTTGTAATTATATAGGACTACAAACAACAGAATCCTATCCTCTTAGGATCTTCATTAAAATTACTTCACCTTAAGTGCTCTCCAAATAGAGTTTGCAGCAGCCAACAAAGTAGAAACTTCAATAATTATAATGCAACCTT
Organism: Elaeis oleifera; assembly: GCA_000441515.1. Lineage (NCBI taxonomy): Eukaryota > Viridiplantae > Streptophyta > Magnoliopsida > Arecales > Arecaceae > Elaeis > Elaeis oleifera. The sequence continues at coordinate 999,989 of KE504783.1, read as the reverse complement.
ACCTGGCTATCTTCCCACTAAGGGCTGTTTGGTTGCTTGTGAATAGGTTGCCTACGAATCCATTTTCATGCAAAAGTAACTGCAGTTGCAAATAAAAA
>KE504783.1:977130-987813 GCA_000441515.1 Elaeis oleifera | reverse complement strand
CACCAAGACAATATTAAGTCAGTCCACATAGCAAGCCTTGTGCATGCACAACAAGCCTACTATGGTTCTTGATATAATAGTGACTTAGCATAAAGGAAGGCATGGTAGTGTTCTTAATACTTCGCCATTAAGATTTAATATAATTTAACTGAGGGATTTAGGTCTCATGCACATCCTAAACATTTACAACATGCATCATATGCTATAAAATTAAAATACTAACTACCAGCATGTAAGAGCATATTAAGGAAATAAAAAGTTATAGACTTTTGGAAAATCATCCAAGCCACAGGATGATCTTTGGGTCTAACCCTAGATGCATTATAGATTGAACATCTCATGGTCAATCTTAATGTGCCTCTACTCTCCAAATGCCTGATAGTCTAGTCTTCATCACCATGAAGACAACCATGAATGCTTGATCTTTATTTGAAATAGAATGAAACAATTTCAATCTATTCTCAAATAATTTTTTTTCTATAATTTTACATTATTATGTAAAAATCTCAATCAACAGTTGAGTATATAGAAAAGAGAGGGATAGCTGATGATATAATGCATCAGGGATACCAACCCCTATTGCAACTCTTGTAGATGCATTAATATAATCAGCCAATAAGAAAGCATTCAAGTATATATCCATCACATGGATATTCCATAGTCCATAACAAATCAACATAATATTTTATAACAATTATAAAATATTATAACAAACAACTCATGTTATTTCAATTGCGATATCATTTAAACATATGTCAATAAAGATGTTTAAATACATGGGTATTGGACCAATCTAGAGTTTTCGATTCGGATTCAATATTTGACCCAAAGTTCAATATTAGGTCAATCATTTATCATCCATATGAGTTAGGTTGACCAATTCTTAAGTTAAACCTAATTCAATTAGGTTAACTCAGATTCAGTCACCCATAACTCAAACCCTAATCTAATTAGGTAAATGATAAAATTTGATTAACCAAATTAAATATGGCTCCTAATCAAATTAGAATAAAATATTGATTTAATCTATAATCATTAAACTCTAATCATATTAGAACAGTGAATTATAGTAAAATCAATCCATTGACAAACATTCTAATCGATGTCTGATGCATCCTTTTTCATGATCAAAATTTTCTGACCCCATGCATACCTCGGACAACAACCAAGATGGTCGACCCACTACGGTGAGGGCCCAATAACATAGTGGTCGGCTGTTGGATCTTAAGAAATGCATCAAATGCAAAAATCTTAATCTTTGGTAATGTACATCCATATGTAGCATTTCAAGACCCCTGCGCATCACATACATTGGATTTCAATTCCATCAAAAATTAGATCATGGATCTAAATTAAACTTGTCACACAAGTCAATAAACCATGAAATTTCATATCCAAGATTCGATCATGAAATGATAATACTTTATCATTAATAAAACATGCATCAAAAACATCAAAGAAATATCAATCAGAAAAACTGATTTTGACATAGTTCAAACCGGATCTAATCCATATCATAAAAATAATATAAAATTTGATTAAATCTATCAAAGATGGTTCTGATACCACTGTTGGGTTTTGATGATGCAGCAGAATATAGATTTCAAAATTTTTAACATGCATACAATAATGAAAACTAAGTTTAATAATTAAATTCATCCATCGGAACTCAAAAAACCCTAGGAACTCCTTGATGATTACAATCCAATCACAAAAATATGCATATAAGGAGAAGATCAGAAGTCATATACCACCATGAAGATCATGAACTGGTGATTTTGAGATTTTCACTAGACTCCAAAGCAGAAGTCCTCCAACAGTGATTCACACAGGATTGATCAGGGCCCTTTCCAACTCGTCATGGTGCTGCAGCCTTCTTCCTAAGCGTGCTACCGTTAGTCCTTCTCAAGAACTCGATGCACCATTGCTTGTATGCCTTTATGACCTCCACTAGGATCACTCTAGGAACCCTTTCCCAAAGGATATCACCATACTCTAATCAGATTTTATGTTCACCACATGAACAATCTGATTTTAGGACAAGTATCTTATACTTTCCTTTTTCTTCTCCTTTCTTTCTATTTTCTCTCATTTTTTTCTTATCTTTTTTTCAGATTTTTTTCATTATTTCCTCTCATTTTCACACCCATTCTCAACCAAAATAGCACATTAAAACAGGTTGTGGCGCCCCCTTTAAATAGGAAACATGGGGCGACTCCATGGGACGCCAACTCTTGGCATCCCAAAACTATTACACGCACAAATAATTTTTTCATGTAATCTAAGGAGTTTGCATGGAAACCAAAGAGCTTAACCAGTAGAAAATTCTTCTTCTACTTGGAAAAATTAAGACGCCAATACTTGGTGCGTGGGATAAGGATAAAAGGTATGAAACCAAGAGTCCATTCCATTAAGGACTCTTCCCAAAAATCAACGCACAAATGGGGGTGTCCATAATTTTTGGCATGTGGTTTCCTTGCCAGAGAAGGACTCTTCCTTCTCTTCTGCACCCATAATTCTAAGGGTCATCTGATGACATGGTGAATTAATAAATGTGGAGAGAATTAAAGGAAGAAATTAAGATTCCACGTAGAAATGAACTCTTCCATTTCCATCGCATAAAAGTGGGCGTCCCATAATCTTTTTGGCATGGAGTTCCTTCCTAGTGAAGGACTCCTTCTCCTCTTCCATGTCCCACATCCCAAGGCACCATCTGATGGCACACAAAATAATGGGATGTGTGGAACATATAATGAAATTAAGAGGAGTAAGAAAGAAGGACTCTCCTTCTTAAACACAAAAATAAATGTGACGCCACCCATTAATATGCGTGTGGTTTTGACGTGGAGGAGATTGATTCCATGTGGAACATTTCCACAACATCAGATAAAACCAACTAATAAATTAGGTGGTTCAAACCCAATCACATTAGGTCAAGGCAACAAGACTAGGTTAGCACAAACACCTTTGCACTGAACCAAATTGGGAACTTAGGTTAATTCATGTGCTAGCAATTTAATTAACCCATTGAATTTATAATAAATTTAAATTGATTGGATCAAGATCAAATTTTTATTGTGTGTGACCCATTGGGTTCTAAATTTAGCCAGCAGTGGACCCAAACTCTCAATGAAATCCTAATCCGATTGGATTAGATTAGCTCAAGAGTCCCAATCAACTAGGACTCTTCCTAATTGATTTTAGAATTAAACTCTTTTAATTCTGAAGAGTCCACAAATCAAGATTGACGTCTAGTAACATGTCATGACTATCCGAAAGATTTAAAATTTGATAGAATATCAAAATTATCCTTCCATGACGAATTACCGTGCAATTCAATCATTCGATCACACAACAACCCAGAAAGATTATGGGATAGAAATATGTCAAATCCAAATACCTAACCATATGTATCTCGATCAAATGATGATGACTCGATTGATGAACCAGTAGAAACTATTTCTACTATTCATCCCTGCTCTGATCAAAGACTTCTAGAGTCATCATCCTATGAGATCACATAGGATGTTCTCTCCTCTTACAAGGAATGACCGATTTCTTGTTGACTACTCACAACCTCTATGCATACTTTACCATACCTAGAATATCCCACACACATCTCAAAGTGGTGTGCTAAGGAATAAACCAAATAAGGGTCCATGCACATAAGGTACCATGGTGATCTCAAGTCAAAGGATCATATGTACCACTCTCACTAAAAAATTATCTGTTGACAAGCTGTAAGACTCCATCAGATGTTCTTTCTGCAGGTCTGTTCAGTGAACTCATTCTCTTAATGAGCACCTACATCCTTGTATTAGTGTCACCACACAAGTGGTTGTGATATCAACCACCCTCTCTTTTGAGCATACATAGGATGTACCAGTCTTACCGGAGTCATCGGTCTCCGACTCGATGATCCAACGACTGAAAATATTTTAGATTGGGGCTGTCAAGATTTTAGATTTCACTGGCATGATCTCATCATAACCGTAAATCATTGCCTAATCTATGAGGTTTATCATAATCATATAAAAAATGATGCAATAAATGATAAAATATAATACCTCATATAAATAAAATAACTAATGTCATACAAACGAGTAGGAAGATAATAAAGAAAAGTCTCATTCTATCTCCATGCGATTGGTTTATAGGCACTATTTTTTCACTATGAATCAACAAAACATTAGTGTAAAGGGATAAAGACAGAAACCATTTAACATCAAAACAGCAGTAGATGATTCACTAGCTTGTACTTGTTGATGCCAGCACTGTGGAATGTTAAGACTTTTGTAGGTCACAATAAATGCCATAGTCTTCCATCCTGAACACCAATCTGAAGCAGCAGCAGCACTTTGATGTATCACAAGAGACATATATTGTTGAGATTGCATCATTCTTGATTTGAGATATGGAACATATGTGAAGAGCATTGCACATCAAATGAGAAATAGATTGAACTATGTTGATATACAACTGAGAGGTACTGAGATGAACTGGCGCTTTGGATGAGCTTCTTCGATAAAACATCAATAGCGAGGAAACAACAACCCAATGGCGATAAGAAGTATATCCTCCCAATGCACATGGAATCCATGATTTGAATCACCTATTCACCTGCATAGTTGAAAGGTGGACTACCCCCACTGTAGTAAGTGAAAAGAAATTCTGGATGATGCCCGTGAGGCCATGACTTCTCTTGCATGCTTTAAAATCATAGCTTCCTGACTATGCTCAATAAAAGTAGCATGATAAAGCAGCCCACATGGAAGTATACAAATTAACGGTGAAGAGTGATATGTAACTGATAATGAATGACAGTGTGGAAGTTGAATGAACTTCAAGAATTGGAAACCCTGTATATGCATGTGTTATAGTAGTGGTGCCATTTGATGAACCTGGATAGTTGTAATTAATAAAGTGAGGATCCGTATACAGGAAACCCAGCTTCATCATCTCTGCATACATGAAGTGAAGGAGACTAAAGAAAGTGATGATAAAAGACTGCAAAAGTACTGAAGTAATCTCCCAACATGGTGCATGGTAGCGAGAATCAGCATTAACAGGCAATTGTAGACCCCAAATAATCAGTTAATGAAGATAAAATACCATGCAAGCATCTGCACTCTAGTGTATAGGATGAGCAGATGTGTGTAAAAAGATGAGTTACCGATACAAGTAGCATGTGTGATTCTAGCCCCAAACCATTGATGAAAGTTGCAATACCATTCAATAATATATACAAGTAATTTCATCATTTAATCATAAGAAATTTGAATATATGCTGCATCATCTATAGTCAGTCCGACTATGGAAGAAATTATGATCGGGCCGACATTGTCTGCCATGTGTCCCCCACCCCACGAATCACAAAGCAAAAGCAGAGAGAGGAAAAAAAGGGAGGAGAGGAGGGGGAGGGACGGGGGTTGGTGGCGCCGGAGCTGGGGAGGGAGGGCAGCGCGGACGGCGGGGCTGGGGTGCAGGCAGTCGAAAGCTGGGTGCAGGCGTCGGGGCAGGGGCCAAAGCAGGGGTGGGGTGCAGGCATCGGGGCGAGGGGCCGGGGCGGGGGTTAAGGTGGGGGTGTGGAGCCACCGAAGGGAGGGGTTGGTCGTGGAGAAGAAGAACGTTTTTTTTTGGTTTTGGGTGGGGATACGTGGTAGACGATGATGGCCAACCATAAATTTTTTTATGGTCAGACCGACTATAAAAATTTTATCCCCAATATGGTGTATGGTAGTGAGAATCAGCATTAACAGGCAATTGTAGATCCCAAGTAATCAGTTAATGAAGATAAAATACCATGCAAGCATCTGCACTCTGGTGTATAGGATGAGAAGATGTGTATGAAAAGATGAGTTATCGATATAAATAGCATATGTGATTCTAGCCCCAAACCATCGATGAAACTCCAATACCATTCAATAATATATACAAGTAATTTCATCATTTAATCATAGGAAATTTGAATATATGCTGCATCATCTATAGTCAATCCGACTATGGAAGAAATTATGGTTGGGCCATCATCGTCTGCCACGTATCCCTCATTCCACGGATCACAAATTAGAAGCAGAGAGAGGAAAAAAAGAGAAGAGGGGAGGGCGGGAGGGAGGGGTTTGGTGGCGCCAAAGCCAGGAGAGGAGAGGGGTGGGCCATGATGAGGGTGGCACGAACGGCGGTGGAGCGACGTAAACGGTGGGGGATAGGGTGCAGACGGTCGGAGGTCGGAGTGCAAGTGTCGGGGTGGGCACCGAGGCATGGACAGGGGGCCGAGAGCTAGGGTGCAGAAATTGGGGCGGAGCCACCGAAGGGGGGGTGTTGGGCATGGAGAAGAAGCAACATTTTTTTTTTATGGATAGGGGACACATGGCAGACGATGACGGCCCAACCATAAATTTTCTTCATAGTCGGGCCGACTATAGAAGTTTTATCCCCAACATAATGTATGATAGTGAGAATCAGCATTAACAGGCAATTGTACACCCAAGTAATCAGTTGATGAAGATAAAATACCATGCAAGCATCTGCACTCTAGTGTGTAGGATGAGAAGATGTGTGTGAAAAGATGAGTTACCGATACAAGTAGCATGTGTGATTCTAGCCCCAAACCATCGATGAAAACTACAATACCATTCAATAATATATACAAGTAATTTCATCATTTAATCATAAGAAATTTGAATATATGCTGCATCACAGACAAATGGCATGTCTGCATACATGCCTGCAACTGCACACCTTATGCATTTAAGTACAGTGAATAGATAAGCAAATTGAAAAATATAAAGAAGAAATTCTAAAATTATCCAATGAATCCATTCAAAAGTTAATAAAACAAAGTATGCTCGAATAGCTAAACAAAAATTTTCCAATTCCAACAAATTATTTTTCTCCATTTTCATTCATCCATTCTCACGAAAACCTACATTTAAGATAAATTAAATAATTAGAAGATAAAAAATTTAAATATGAAAATTTGTAACTAGATATGGATTAAAAAATTATAAAGATAGTTATATAATATTATATCTTTGTCCAACTTTACTGCTCAGCTTGCACTAGGATGCCATCATGCGCATTCAACTTAAAAAACTCAAGCAACTTGCAACTGTCCACATACATATTAATCATAAATCTTCAAAATATAAGTGCTATAAGCATATAATAATATTAAATAAATTAAAATATTTATATATCTTCATCATATTCTTTACGAATTCAATCCTGGATACAAACTAAGACCTCAATAGTAGATGGACTCAATAAACTCCGATACTAATCCATAACTCTACCATTAATGTTAAATGTGATGAATAGTAGAGACTAAGATAGCAAGAATATCTCTAGCCATTCTCGATAATATAGGATAAACTACTATATTGTTTTCCATCATGTCAAGATATCAAACTGCTTGTCCCTCAAATCAAAAGTATATCATCTTCTAAATTAATAACTATCTAGCTTAGATCTCTTTAGGCTTTTCGAAGAATTTTGTTTGCTAAATTAGATAAAATTCATGCCAAATTTTAATTACTCAAGTTAAAAGAAGAAACTGAACTTATACCACTTTGTCCATCATAATCAAATGTTAGCTCACTTGAACTTGTAGAAGGCTACACTCTTGTTGCATCTATGCACTCATTATAAAATTTATAAAGACAAGCACGAATATCATTAATATTCTTCTTGCTCTCCTTCACATCAAATACCATTTGATAACAAAACTCTATAAATATCAACTTTGATTTAGAATCCAAAATAAAAGCAATGATGAATAAAGTATGTCACTAAGACCATTATTTGTTGAATTTTTTTTGCATCTCATTTGTCAATTGCTTTAGTGTATCATTAATATCAACACTCCCATACATCAATAAAGCCCTAATTCCTCAAACTTCTTTTACCTACAAATTAAATGTGGATACTTATAAGTTAGAAAATACTTTAATGGCATCTCCAAATCCTTCTAAAAATTTAAAATTACATTAGCTTAATTACATTCATCATTGCTACGACATACACATGAATGCTTGGTTACATATCTAATAAATATATCTTTATAAGTAATCGCATCCTTCAATATTTCATAAGTAAAATTCCATCTTATAACAACATCCAAAAGGAGCCCTTTTTTAGTAGAAAGTCTCATATATTGTGTAATTTTATTAAATCTTTGTATTCGAGATGGGCTTGTAGATACATATCTAATAATCTCTCTTATACATTCAATAGCTTCATGAATTATTTTATGCCTTCTTGAACCATAATATTTAATATGTGCACACAATATCCAATATGACTATACTCTCTATTAAATAACATTTCGAACCAAAATGATCTTGAACCCTTTTAATTATGGCATCATTTATGGTACAATTATCTAAAGTAATAGTACATATTTTAGAATCTAGTTTTCATTCAAGAAGACACTTTCTAATAGCATCTTCAATTGTAAAAGCTAACAGGATATCATAATAATATTATGACATTCTGTTGCAATCCTATAACATCCTGTTGTATTTTATAGATAATTATCGGGATATCATAAAAGTTAATAGGATGTTATAATAATATTATGACATCCTATTGCAATCTTATGACATCCTATTGCATCCTATAGATAATTATTTAGATATCATAAAAAGTTAATAGGATGTCATAATTGTTGATCTTATGATTGATTTTGATGATTATCAATTTTTAAAAATTATGAATCTAATCATGTATTCAAGGTTGAATATAGGGGTTTTCAAGTGTTCAAAATGAAGTGAATATCTACAAAAAAAAATTTTAAAAAAATTAGGTCAAGAATTTCAAAGAAGAATTTTAAGTTTCAGATCTAGTGGAGTCAACCTCAAAAGGCTATGAGTCGATCCCTGCACTGAAATAGATTAAAAATATCAATTTTTTGAGCTTCAAATGTATCAGAAGTCGACCTCAAGATCAAGGAGTCGACCCCAATATACTGAAGTGGAACTGGCACATAGAAGGATGCCCATGGGACGACCCCTGTGCCAGGGGTCGACCGCTAAGCAACAAGTGTAAATAGAGAACTATTTTTTTGGACCTCTGATGGAGTCGACTCTTGAAGAATTAGAGTCGACCCAAGAGTAGATGGAGTGACCCTTAAGAAATTGGAGTCGACCCCAAGCATGAGATGAGCTCAACGGTTAGTTTTCTGCAACTTTTCTAACAGCCATTTCTCCACTCCAACAGCTACTCCAAGGCTTCCAATGTTCAAAATATTTTCTCCAGACTACTCCAAGTTTATTAAAGACAAGATAAACACTTGGGAAGAAAGTTTTTAGGAATTAAAAGAGAAAAATTTCAAAATAAAGGGAGCCACATTGAATATCTTTGAAAGAAAAAGAGAGGAATCAAGCATAAATCTCATACGGTAATTCAAGATCAATCTTTTTCAATTTCAAGCTCAACCTCTCAAGCTTCAAAGAAGGGAAAATAAAGCATTAAAGAGCAATCATTCAACCTCTTCTTCATGCATACAAGAGTTCTATTTTTCTATTTTATTTTGAGCTAAATATCTTTTACTTATATTTATTTTCTTTACAAGTTTATTTAGGAAAAGAAACTTAGGGATTAAGCTCGTCCAAGCCTGAAATTGGACTTGTTAGGTCTTGATTGGTGAGTCCATAAAACCAACTTGATTAATTGTGAGTCCAAAAATAATCGATGTAGTTATGGTTGGTGATCTCAGAAAACCAACTGAATTTATTTATGATCTCGGATAAAACAAACATGCTATAATCGGAGAGATTATAGTGAAATTCTCAAGGACTTCTTGAAAAATGGATATACATGTGGGGTTGTACCAAACCACTATAAATACTTTTGCATTTGTATTATACCTTTGCTCTCTTGTCTTGCATGCCCTTAATTCTTGCTTAGTTTTAATTAAATTTTTGCAAATCCTCAATTATATATTGATTCCACTGCTACTTGCATTTTACACATCTCAAACACAGCTTAAATTGAAGTATGCACTTGTTTAGATTTTAGATTTAGCTAAAATTTTAACGAACCCAATTCACCCTCTCTCCTTCCTGAGTTGTTACATTTCTAAACAATAATAATAATATTATAACATCCTGTTTGCATCTTATAGCATCCTATAAAAAAGTAGTAACAAGACATCATAACATTAGGAAAGGATATTTTGGCCAGAAAAAATCTAAGAAAAAATGAGCTATATTAAATATATGTCCCTTATTAATTGCACTACATGGTGCAATGTGATGAAGCAGTGTATTTTTTTGTACTGCACATGATGCACAAAATTTTTATAATCCAAATCTATTTTAAAGGAGTCAAGCTTGGACGGAACAGACACGCCGTTCTTGATGTGAGAGGGTCTGCCATGGAGGGAGGAGTAGGGTGCAATCAAGCCAAGCTAAGTCTAATAGCTGGAAACTCAAATTTAATTGACTCAAAATACTCGGACTCGTAATAATACGGCTTGAGATCTATCAAGTCTTAATATCCCAAGCTCAAGCTCGACTTGATAAAAATAATAAAATTTGAGATCGACTCGACTTGAATATCAACCGAGCTATACTCGAGCTCAAGCTCGAAATAGAACCTTAGTCTACTAATAATATATATATTAATATATATTATAATAAAATAATATTATTATATATATATATATATATATATATATAT